>JAGFPH010001809.1:188559-218505 GCA_018207615.1 Philaenus spumarius
GTAAACGAAATAAATGGTTTTAAATTTAACATTGCCCTTACAGGATACAAATCCAACATGGCCACCACTACGGCAGACCCTTAAATATAGTCACTGGCATGCAGCTTATGCTCACCCGACTTCCAACTGTCGTTGTTAAAAAACGTTAAACAAAACAAGAATATCCTTGTTTTGAAAGAATATGTTCTGTGAACTGTCTTTCCTTTAATCCTACCAAGGCTGGATAGGGTGTAACAAGTAAATAACCAAGTCAAACATGCATAATACCAGTCATATAATATAGTATGTAATGTTCCTTTAATTTTATCGCAGTATTACAATATTGGCGTAAAGTTCGTCAAATCCTTAAAAAACAGGTACAAAATCGAACTTAACTTGGACTCTTTCCGATATTAAATACATGTCTAATCGTTACCAAAATTAACTGGGATCCAGATTGATAGTGGGAGAACGTCTGTGCACAATTTAAGCTCAAACCATTCAGTAGTTTCTGAGAAAATTGATCCACACACAACTTTATATGTTACGCGTAACAGGCTTGCTTACGCTCACCATTTTATAAAATACAGTAGAGCGTCAAAAATCCGAACTAATTGGGACCGAGGGTGTTTGGATTATCAATTTGTTCAGATTTTTGAAAACAACCATGATAATGCTGTTTAGGATAAAATATATGCCCTTTAATCCTAAATAGCATTTTCTTAGGTGTGTGTTTAAAGTGGTTAAACAGTACAAGCAGTAATGTAATTACAATACAGTATGTAAGACTACTTACATATTATGATTTAGAAGAACATGCACGTACACAGTAGGGCCAACATGATTACACTTGTAACTCTCAATTTCAGTACAGTACATAATAGAATGTTGACTTGTACATTATAGTTAACACAAACGAAAAATAAAAAAAATACCGTATAGTACTCATTGTATGTGCGACACACTGTTATAATGAAAACACAAAGAGAAATGAATGAATTTTCTGTATGTTTACTGCTAGCGCTAAAGCAGCTTATTAGCGTGACAGTGAAAATACTGACAACCAGTCTGCTGTGTGGCCGTGTGAAAGCATGTATTAATAAGTGTTTAAAAAGAGATAATGATGTCAAACTGCGATGAAGTTTTTTGTGAAATTTTCAACGACACAATAATTGGAATTTGCGAAAACGAAAACGAAATTTTTGCAGGGGCTTCCTCGGAACACGTTCGGATTTTTGATGTTTCGGATTATTGACGTTCGAATTATCGACGCTCTACTGTATTATGAAAATTACTTACCTGTTTTTGGTTGAGAGTCCTGACCAAATAGCCGTTTATAATACCCAGTGGAGGTGCCACGGCAACGGATGCGCCTGCACGCATGTGCTTAAGTGTTCTGATCGTACATTTTTTCCCACCTTTTTTTACATAACCTCTTGGTATTCCTATAATCAGCTCCAGACTCACTGGTTCCATTTCTTGTGAGTTTATCTGCCGTCTGACTTTCTTCTATTCATACAAAAAATTGATCTTAATTACTATTCAAAATTTTAGCTATCCGAAACAATTTGTCCCATTTGTGTCGGTAGGAAGATTCTCTACTGTGCGAAATTTTATTTTATTTAAACAATGATCTGACTAAGTGTCAAAAGCGAATTTGTTACCATTAAACGATTAGTAGATGTAGATATTTAATTCATGGTAAAACATTATTCTGGTTATTATTATTTCTTTTCTGTTTCAGACTCTGATGTACTTGAGGTTATTTGCACATATTCTGGTCGGTGTACTGATCGGTGCTCTGTACTACGACATAGGCAATGACGGAGCCAAAGTTTTAAGTAATCTGGGATTCCTATTCTTCAACATGTTGTTCTTGATGTACACATCTATGACAATCACTATTCTTTCTTGTAAGTGTAATTTGTGTTGAAGTGTTTGTAACTGTTTCTAGCGTACGCACCAATAAGAGGGTTTAGGTCCCAATTCAGCACCACACAATTTCACCAGTAACACAAAACCATTCTATATCATGTTACACATTACATGCATTTCAAAGTCATTTACATTACTTTTAGGTCATTTTGGGCAGTCTAATACAAGAGCAAACCCAAGAGTGTCCACTTATTTTGTACAGATATTGAAGTTTTCTACCACAAATCAGAAGCTGTCTCCACGGTTAAAATACCCACATAGACTTGGAACGGGGTACTTTTACGTTTTGATCTATTATGGGGAATCAGACAGATTATAAGGTTGTGTAAAAAAACCAAATGTACAGAACAATATTCTGTGTTTATTTGTTTAGATAAAACCCTAACAAAATTTCATTCTAGTACGAAAAATCTGAAAACATTGTTACTTTCGGTCAAAAAAGGACTTCAGATCGTTGGATTTTTATGGCTAACGAACTCGTCCGAGCAACTTAGAAAACCAAATCGGACATGAAATGCGCTCATAAGTGTGCGACACATATATACAAATTATATGTAAGAAATTTTTAATGGCATGCCAAAACGTTTTCTGGGGACCATGATCGGTGCTCATTGACAACTCCCGACCTTAGGTCTCACCATAAGAGTCACTGCAATAGCTCGTCTTTTTATTTGCTAACAAGAAGATTCCCTAACCCTGTCAGTGCCCCACAAATTCCTCCACAGAGTAACACGAGCCAGACAACAGCAACTGTCTCAGTTTGTTTTTAAAACATTTATAATCGTTTATCCACCAAATCTGGTGGGAGCTAATTCATAAATCGCGCCCCAGCTTGCGAAGGTAGCTTATTAAATAAATTTAGACGGTTTTCTGAGATTGAGATTGGTAATACATTGTCAAAATCATTTTAGTAAAATTTTCAGTGTAACTGATTGTACAAATACATGTACATGTATTGCCCTGGTTATACATTCTAACATGGCAATCAAATATATTAACACGTTCACTGCTACTCAAATTTTGTATTTCCTATGCTGGTAGCTGACCTTCTATTTTTTATATTTCTAGTCTAAGTGAGTATAAATTTTTAATTTTTGAACCTTTCTATGTAATAATCACTAATATTTTAAAGTGGATGCATATGTGCGTCCATAGCACATAGGCTTAAAATTGGGGTATGGAGCACGTAAAGCTCTGTGTATTGAAAATACTCCAAATACGGGGGTTGGCGTTCAAAGCACGCAATGCGTATTGTGTATTGATAATACTGTCAATACTTGGGTTGGCGTACAAGGCAAGCAATGCTCTGTGTATTGAAAATACTCAAAATTCAGGAATCGGCGTGCAAAGCACACAATGCACTGTGCATCGGCCGCTTCTCATAGTGTTCAGTGTCAAGCTCACATGTGCGTCCTTAGCAGTGAATGTGTTAAAGTAAAAATTAGCAAAATTTGGTCTGATATATAGACGGGTGATGTTCCCACTAGTACACTAGTATTAGTTTTTGTTTAATGAAACATGTTAGGCCTAGTATTAAATATTGCTATACAAATATTATTACTGTGTATAATTATATGCTTTCATTGCAGTTCCTCTGGAAATGCCAGTTCTTGTGAAAGAGAACTTTAATCGCTGGTACTCTTTACGTTCGTATTACCTGGCCATCACTGTCTCAGACATACCGTTTCAAGTAAGTACTCACAGCTCTCCAACCTAACCTTTCAGTCATTCTGAACTGGAGAAACTTTGTTTTTTAGAGTTAGATTTAAGGGTGTGCAATACCAGGACAAACAGTCCTCTTCAATATAACTCATCTTTCATTTAATTTTGAAGATAATCTTTTGTAATTTGCTGGAAATCTATGGACATCAAAATTATAATTCTTAGGTGACAAAATTGTAAATTATACATTTTTATTAGAGATATTTGCTTATATAAGACAAAAACATGATTTTTAGTCGAGTCACTTGACAGCAGTAAAACATCGGGCGAATTTTGTTACCTACTAACTGTACATTGGAGTTTTCTGCACGTTTAAACGTCGTACGAACACGGTGGAAACGAAAAGTAAGACCGGCATTAGTAAAAACGAAAGTGTATTCAAGCAATATTCTAGTCACTCTCGAGTAATATCATAGGCCAGCTTTCTCAAGGCTCACTGGATTCGATGCTTTTACTTGAGTGGAATTGTACACCCTTAATACAATTTAATATTGAAGAATTTAGTTCTGCTCCATCAATCATCTAGGTGGCAGTTATTGCTATCGACTTCTGCTGTAGAGAAATCCTCTAGGCGTGTCATGGATACTAAAATCCATGTTCTTACATATCTTATATTCTTTAATGTTTGAAAATTGTATACTTGTAAATATTGGATTTCCTCGAAATTTAGTATACAATAGTTTTTTTATCCTAGGAGTCCGCTGGGCTTAGTGAAAATTTCCGCTACATTTGTTTTCTGCAAGTTTTACGGAAATTATAAATTTGTGTATTTGAAAATATTTTTTTGAAGATGGATTATTTGAGTTAAAAATTATAACAGCCAGGGTGGCTAGCAACAGGGAAAACAGGGAAAACCTGGAAAAGTCAGGGAATTTTACTTTTCTGGAAAATCAGGGAAAAGTCAGGGAATTTTGGTTAAGGTCAGGGAAAAATAACATTTCTAAGGAAAATGGTTAAAAATAACTATTTAAAATCATAGATTAATACAATTTTTAATTGAGAAAATAATCATTAAAGATAAGATGAACTTCTAAATTAATCAATAAGAAAACTACGTATTCTGATATGTAAAAACAATTATCGGCAAGTTTCGGGAATGATTGTGGCAGCTTGTGATAATGCACTTGCCGTGATATGATCTTGAAATTTTTCCCTAACTTGCTGTTTCTAAAAATGTTAGTTTTATTGTTAAATATTTTTGAATTTGGGTATCTTCATATCAATGAATTAAATATTCAATGCAAATCTGTACCGGTAGTTGGACTGCAAAAAAACAATTAGTTATTTCTTTTGTTATAATATAATAAAATATAATTTGAGTAATTCATTGTTTAATTTAATATTTATAGTCATAAATGTGTAATTTGCAACTGCTGGTGGTTGATACAGTACCATGGATAGTATTAAATATTTAACTGTTATAATATTATTGTGTTTATTTAAATATTGAATTAATTTCCTAAAAATTGTATTGCTCACCAATATAATTTGATTGATTTACTAAAATAAAATTAGCATGGTTTTGTCTGTGCTTTTTCTAAGATTGGTCAGGGAAAAAGTTATTTAGTCAGGGAAATGTCAGGGAAAAGTCAGGGAATTTCAAAAGGTCATATCACTAGCCACCCTGTTAACAGCATATGTACATGTAATATTCTTGTGTTTACTGTGTTGGTATATGATGCCGGGTTGAACAAACCAATTATTAAACATAACTTAACCATTATCCTTCGTCTAAATGTTTTGACAGCCACACCATCCAAAAGGGAATTAAAATTGCTACAAAAAAGGTGTCTTGACATTTTTTGTTAAAATGTACGGTTTTTGGGTAATTTAGGTTTTTTAGCCGCCATTTTGAAACGCATGATTGGATATAATCGCTTATTTTTCTTGAAATAGAGCATTGTTAGGTTAAATTTCATGCCAAGTTTGAACTCAATCGGTCAAGTATTTTTCTAGATATGAATTATTTTGTAAAAGAAAAAAAAACAAATTGATGGATATCGGGGGAAAACGAAGCTTTTCCGGACCTGTGTACAATTTTGCTTATTTTTAGTTCCACTATCATCTCCTGAAGTTGTACCAACCTCTCGCGAAACACTCTGTATGTTATTAATTGTAAGTTGTTTCTAAAAGGTTTAAAAAGCTTTTTTAATCAAATGTACGCTTTGTGTTTTCCAGGCTGTATTCTGTGTGATCTACGTCACTATTGTGTATATAATGACATCACAACCTCCTGAGCTCACTCGGTATTCCATGTTTCTCAGCGCTTGTTTGCTCATCTCGTTTGTTGCTCAAAGTGTCGGCCTCGTCGTAGGAGCTGCTATGAATGTCCAGGTAAAGTTTTTTATTTCTACAAACTACTTAGATTTGTTTAACTTTTTCAATCACTGCCCATTTTAATCAATAACCAATGTCTAGGCCTATTATTTAAAAGTACAAATGAAAAGACATTTTGAAGGGTTCATTATAAAATCCTTTTGAGTTTTTGCAAGTTACTGACGTTTCCTGCTGGTATAGAATGTATAAATATAGGGTCTTTTCTGTTATATCCCCGCATTTACAAACTATCACAAACGTGTAACTTTACTATTCGACTCTAGCCTAATATTTTTGTAGACAACGACGTTGTTTTACATTTTACTGTTAAATGTTGAATACCCGGTACAGGTAAACATACTGTGACTAAATAGGTTAGGTTAGAACCTTTTAGGTATTTTTTTATTATTATTTTTGCATTTCTGTTGCCATAGGTTAGCCTAGAGTCGAATAGTAAAGTTGCACCTGATTAAAAATTGTTTATTATTTTTTTCCCAACAATTATAGTTTAAATGGTGAGTAAATATTATATTTTACATTTGTAGTTCTATCCCGATTAATCCTCATTCTATAGAAAATAGTTTGTAAATGCGGGGATATAACAGAAAAGACCCTAAATATATAATGTATAAAATGTACACGTTTGAATAAAATTGTTTACCAGTACAATTTATCTATTTATTATTTATTGGATATTGGTTTTGTTTACAACAAGTATTTGTATAATACAGGTCATATTACAACAGCAGCTTAAAAAATAGAGAAAAATATGCAATAATTAACATAAATACACAAAATTGAAAAGAATAAAAAATCTGTAGAATTAAATAATAACTTTATGAAATTAAATTATATTTGTTAATAATAGGAAAAAAACTGAATTGTAAAATTAATTGATTTAGTTTTAGGAACCTCCTATGTACGGGCTATTAGCCTTCTGTAGGTCCTCGAATGTATGTTTGAAGGAATGGCAATAAATATTATTATTAAATTATAATATAATAAGTTAATAATATAAAAAAAAAAATTTTTAAGAAAAGAGATCACATCTGTCATGAAATAGTACGATCATGATGTACAAACTCATCCAACAAATAAAAGGATCCAGACAATAAAAATTGTCTAAGACTGTATAAAATGCCTGTAGTTTGGTGAATTTTGAATGCTTTTAGGAAGCTTATTCATGAACTTTGCAACAACTTTTGAGGGAAGTTTACTGTATAAATTTAACCTGTGCTGACTGGCACGATACTTACAAGCTTGCCTGGTGCTGTAGTTGTGTTATCCATATTTTGGACAAGATCACACTTGAATTTAAAAAAAAAGCAACACTTCAAGTATGTAAATACACGGAAGTGTAAGTACTGAATTGTATACTCAAAATGTATGTACAAGTGTACTGGTTACTAAAAATATGCAGCTGAAAATTCTATTATTGTAGTTCGGTTTGTCAGTTTTGAAACAGTTTAACACACTTATGTATTTTACTATATAGTTTTTTACTGTACATTGTTTTAATAATATTTTAGTAACTGACCAAGTAAGTAAAATCTACATGTTAAGTAACAAAACTTATTATTTTAACATTTTCACACATTTCGACATATATTTAAGATGCGTGTAATGAAAGTAAGAAACAAAACATAGTTTACTCGCTTGTCTGTGCACAGATTGCCCTGTAGCCACAGACCACAGATGTAGAGTGCAATCAAGACTTCTAATTGTCCATGAAGTACCTGGAATTAATAACTTGTTAAGACGGAGAGTTGTTATTGTAAATTGTAATTTTGTGACAAAAGCCTGTGAAACTCACAGCTAATATGAAGTAATTTTTTTTCATTATAAATTTGATCAAACTGAGAAGCTATGTCTAATACCAAGACAGAATGAAAGAATAATAATATAAATTAAACCGTATATCCAAGTCTAAATAATTGTTCTTCGTAGCTGAGCAGTTTTTGTAGTTGTTTAATTTTTGTTCTAGAATGGAGTGTTCTTAGCGCCTGTAATGTCAGTGCCCTTCTTGCTTTTCTCCGGATTCTTTGTCAGCTTTGACGCTATTCCCGGATGCCTTCGTTGGATAACGTATCTCAGTTACATCAGATACGGATTCGAGGGTACGGCTCTAGCTACATACAGCTTTGGCAGGGAGAACCTCAAATGTTTTCAGGTGAGCTAGTATCTAATTACAAATATTTGCATTATATTAAGGGCCATATTCACCTTGCCTAAATCAGCGAAAACATACACTTCGTACACCAACGTATTTTGATTGCCATTAAAAAGTTGTGAAACCTCTTAAATCATTCTTAAAAGCTATTTGATGTTTTCTTTTACCTCATAATTGTAAAAAAAATACTGCAGCTCCTTTTAATAAAAGGTTTAGCTACAAAAAAATATTGAATGGGTGTTTTCAAACAATAATTTCAATATTTTAAGGTAGGCTAACACGTAAAAATTATAAAGCCTTGATAATTTAATGTTATTTGCGGTTCAAGCCAGCTGCGGGGCTACTAATCAACCTACAAAATATACACTCACTCTAGCAAATCCTTGTCTTTGTATTGGATTCTGCTCGGAGTATGGAAATGGTAAATGGGGGACACTGATACTTGTGTTTTCAGTTCAGCATTGTCCGCCCGAACCAGGTTAAGGGGGAAATTGGGGCTGGGATGGGGAAATTTTGGACGGTAAAAATCCACAAAAATAAGATATTCATATTGTGAGTTGCAGTTCAAAGTTTAAAGTATTGCTTTGCTTGTGCATGGTTTTGTTTATAGTTTTAAACATAACTTATAATTTGTTAGTTTAAATACGTATCTGTGTGTAATTATCAGCATAGTTTGATTCGTTTCGGCTTTCGCTTTTATTTATCCGTGCTTTATCGTTTAGCAAAACATGAAGGTTAGAATATGGCTGGTCCTGCTTTTTGTATGAGTCAGACGATGATCTTTTAGTGTCAAGTGATTCTCAATTATGTAATAACACTTATGGATCTGATTATGATTTGTTTATCAAACAGAATAATAGAACTATTCTACAGACTGTGGATAGTTTACCTACAGAGGGGTTTCAATAATAATTCTTTTATGTTAAATCATTTATCTATTATAGTCTTAGAATGTAGTTTAAGAAGTCTAGGGACGTAATCCGTAAATTGAAAAAATTACGGAGGTTTAATTTTTCAGATGTTTTCTCTAGACTCTCTATTTCATTCCATATCCTCCTTGACCCCAACATCAAATATCCTTTTTTCGGATGTCAGGATGTGGCAAATGTCCTTTTTTTATCATGACATAGCAAATGTCCTCTTTTTGGGTACCAGGATATAGCAAAGTCCTCTTTTTGGGTGTCAGAATATAGCAAATGTCCTCTTTTTGGGTCTCAGGATATGGCAAATAATGTCCTCTTTTGGGTGTCAGGATATAGCAAATGTCCTCTTTTTGGTTTTGGGTACCAGGATATAGCAAATGTCTTCTTTTTTGGTGTCAGGATATGGCAAATGTCCTCTTTTGGGTGTCAGGATATGGCAAATATCCTCTTTCAGGTGTCAGGATAAGCAAATGTCCTCTTTTTGGGTGTCAGGATATGGCACATGTCCTCTTTTGAGTGTCAGGATATAGCAAATGTTCTCTTTTTGGGCGTCAGGATATGGAAAATGTCCTCTTTTTGGGTGTCAGGATATGGTAAATGTCCTCTTTTTAGGTACCAGGATGGATATAGCAAATGTCCTCTTTTTCTATGTCAGGCATATGCCAATCTCACCCAGATTGAGACCTAAGGAACAGCTGTATTTACATTAACAGATGAGGAAATGCAGAAAGATTAAAAAAATTACAGTTTTGTTTTTAAAGTTGTTGTTTTACATCATAATAGTTCTTATTTTCATATTTAATTGTTTATTTTGATATTTACTTGTATTTGTTTATACAAAATGTACACAAAGCTTCTAGATGTTTGGCAGTGAATGATTTTATCTTTAAAATTTTAATTCAGAATTGTTTAATCTATGTAGTTTATTTACACTACCATATTCTAATACTTATAAATAAATTGTGCAGCTTTTCAACCACATTGATCCCATAACTCCCAGTTCTAACATTCCTTTTTGACTAAATAATTTTGTTTAATCTTCTACTATCCCATCCATGGTTCCTTCTACACCTCAGTTCCATCCACCCGTAACACCAAACAGTAATCACACAAACACTTTCTGTTGTAGCCATACTGTCACTTCAAGAATCCAGAAACAACGCTCGAAGAGTTAGACATGCTGGACGCAGACTTTACTCTGGACATTGTAGCTCTCTTTATCATTTTCTTCGTGCTTAGGATTTCCGCTTTCCTCTTCCTCCGATGGAAACTCAATTCTGTCCGTTAACTTTTTCTTTACAGTCGTGTAATCAGGTGCCTTTGTTTCTCTACGAAATAAACAAAATATATTTTGTAACAGATAAATTTATTAAAAAAAAACCATCTCGTTTATGGTAAACGTTCCAGTATGTTTTCCGCAGGTAACGTCGGGATTATCTTTCAGCCCCAATAAGATCGCAATCAAAATTAGACTTACTGTCTAAAATAGGTTTAACTAATTTTAGTTGTTTTTAAAACAGTTTCGTTCATCCGTTTTTGTAAAGAGATTTAGAGCGAATTTTTGTGCTTTACAATGCAGATAATTATAAAAAAACTGAATCTCAAATAAGACCCTTTATATATATATATTTTTTTTTTATCGTTAAATAGTATCCAGAAAGGTCTGATACTATTTTTTTTTTTTTATTGTAAATTGGATAGGCTATTTCATATTTGTAAAAATGTACGAAAATATTCAATATTAGCTATACAAAACCACAAGTACAACAAATAGGTATTGAATGCCTTATTTTTTTATAAAAAACAACAATAATGTACTGAATAATTGTTATCTCTTTTGTGATATAAACTTTTCACATAGTATAAAAAAACTGATTTTACAATCAATTATCATGGAAAATGTATTTGTTACATTGTTTTTCTTGTTCCGTAATGGTTCTTTTTAATCCTTAAGAGGTTGATTACTATTTTGTAAACCAGTTTGTGAAAATCAGTTATTTATTACTTTCGATAAAAGTACGTTTGTATTCCTTTTCACTGTCTTTTAGGCAGTTAAGGCTCGGTAGGAGTGAAATAATATTTCTGACGTTCCGAGTTGACTACAGCCCTTCGAGTGGCAGAGCTCTGTACTTCTAGCTTTGGGTTTGAGTAGCGCTTCATTCTCGGCTTGCAAATATAGGGAAGTTTCATAAAGGTGGGTCAAACAAAAGCCAATATTAAGTTGGAATACTCTTATGAAAAGGGTATATTGGACAATCTGTATATTCTATTAAACTCAGCTCTCTCACACACATTCAAAACAGATGGATGTATAATTTGTTTCTAGTATTCCTCCGCGACGAAGTTAATGCGATAACCACCAGAGTGCAGAGTAAACTCTCGAGTAGGAACATAAATTCGGGGCGGACATGATTCCAGAAGAAAGCAGATTTTTTCACAGTGAATTATCCACATTGTTTGAAATCACTTTTATCTGAAAGATACTTCAATTTTGAATGTGGTGATCTTTTTACAATTTGCATTATTGAAAATGAAAAAAAAAATTTAACTGATTTTGAGCTAAGTTAAACATCAAATTTAGTTAAAAACTTATTTAAAAAACTGAAAACATAACCACATTCGGACAGTCCTAACCTTTAAAATTAGATATTCATTATTACTCGAGTAATCTTGTTACCCATTTAACATTGCACTTATGGGCGTTGAAATCCAAAATAGCCGTTAAGTCTGCCATGCCTTAACCAACCTTGAGTGTAGAAACTATTTTCTACTTCTATTTATTATAGTTTACATCCACATGAAATTGTAATAACTAAGTTAATATTGTTATTTTGTTATATTCCACATTATATTGAACAAATAAACATAAAACCCACTCAATAAACATAAAATGAAAAAAATAACATACCGGTACTCTTTTCATTACTATACCAAACAAGAGATTATCTGCCAGTTTTGGCAATACTAAAAATATAAATCATCCGTATTTGAATGCTCTCCGCATATATTTGATCAAATTTCCATAACACTATGCTCTCAGATGTTTAGCTCCTTAGAAGTTCTTTTTCGATAAATTATCTTCAAACAATTTAACGTGTGCAAATTACATAAATTTTAATAGACACAAAGTAGCGTGCAATTTTACAATTAAAATCATGTTTTCTTAAACCATAAACCTAACCTCTTGAGGATTGAAGAACGAGGTGTGATGAAAATGTAAGTAGGCCTATTATTTTTGTACAAAAAAGCTTCATGAATGGAATTTTGTATGAATTATTTTTCACACAGAAGAGCAAGCTTAAAACTATTTTTCAGCATAATTTCTTGTTTACTCGGTCTCCGCCATAGAGCGACTAATACAGAACATTGGTATTGGTCCCGTAAATGATGTAGATGCACTCTCTTTGTACGTTACAAACGAATTTGATAGTGAAGGCAGATACAATGAAATGAAAATGCGTACAAAAACACTATAAATGAAAAAAGATATTTAACGTAATACATTGTGTGATTGTTTTAGTAAATGTTTTCCATTCAAAAGAGCTCAATTCGTAAATGATTTACTTATATATTTTTTTTTTTAAAGTAAAAACGTCATTGTAAATTTTTAATAATTCTTTCTGAAGATTGTGATAACAAAATCATAGAAATATTAATAGAAGTGAAATGAATATTATATTACGTTCAAGAATAGATTTTGTTTTAACAATTTTTATTTCCCTCGGTCCTATCGTTCGCTCAACTGTGTAAGTGTCAACGTTATTGTGAATATATATTAGTTTACCATACTTTTGATATTAGTAGGGATATTTTTGTATTCTGGTTTGCAGGTTAGGTCTAGTAGAAACCTGAATGTTTTTATATCATATTTCAAGTGGTGTTGTGTGTTCCTAAACAATGTATTTTTGTCCAATGCAATAATGATGGTAAAACAGTTTCATAGTTGAGTAATATTTCAGTTGTACACCTTATGTAACGATGGTCTTTTGAAACGAAAATACACCGTTTATGATATTCAACGATTGCTGCATGCCGAAACGAGCCAAAAGAGGCAAATTTTTTGTTCTTAATGTTTTAAATAAGTAGGATTGTTGAATTCTGAGTCGGGCTTCTTTTATGTAGGACACTTGACGAGTAGGTTCATATTCATTTATGCATCTCTGAATTTAAAGAAATGAATTGAATAAAAAAGAAAGTATGTATGTGCTTACTTAAGTTTAGATGTATGAAGAAAAAATCAAATATATATATATATGTTCTCTTATGGCTAGCCTTGTGAACTCCAGTCCTTTAGCCTTCTTGTATCTGAGTACAGCTGACTTGTATCGAGTAGGTGATCCTTGATCACTTTTGAGCTGTATATGCGAGCTGCCTGACAGTCATGACCTATGTTCAGCCGGAAGAGTACGACAGACTCTCTTCTCGGATTACTATTCTCGAAAATCTGTTGGCTTGCTCTACATTTTCATGTCGAACAAAAGCAGTGTTTAGCAGTGTTTTAGCATCGGTGGTAATATAATGTTGGTGCAATGTATTGCCTTGCTTTACCAGTTGGTCGGCCTTTTCATTACCCTCTGAAATACAATGTGTTTGCCAAGTTTAGTTAGTATTTTGAATGCGTATTGCATCTCTTGGATTGTTGATTTTGAGTCCATTAAGATGACTACTTTTGGCTGGTCGGACTTCTGATGTATCAGCAATTGAAGTGCCATGGAAACTGATCTGATTTCAGTGTTGAACTTGGCCAACTGAGAGGGAGTGCGAAAAGAGTGACGAGCGTATTCCCACTCTACTCTTCCCCAAATCATTCTTGGAACCGTCTGTAAATCTCGAGCCATTCTTCTGCTGGGTAACGTTCACTAATTATAGAAAGGATGATTCGCTTTAGGATCTGAGCGTAGGATTGAATACGGGTGACAAAATAATAAACTTGAGAAATGTAAGAGGCTGAGTACACTAAAAATTTAAGTCTCAGAGCTTTGTTATCAGTAAAGTTATACTTTCCATGTGCAGTAATTTTTTATAAAAGTTGTGAATCAGTCTTTTTAAGGAAAATCTTCTGGCCACAATGTGAATCAGCCAGTTTTACCAATTACATCTCTTTGTTATTCATTATAGGTATTTTTTCAGTCTAAATGTTAATTGACCTTGGACAATAACAAAGCAGTACAGCTGTTTCTATTTGTGTGGTTTCAAAAGTTTTCAGCGATACTTTAGTTTTCCGAAGTTGAGAATATTCTAAAGATTGTTTTAAAGGATTTTCCTGTCTCATAAAATTGACTTATAAACCTGATAGAGCATTAATAACTTAAGAATGGAGTCCTGTGAAAAGCCAACTCCTTCGCACATTCAAAATATAATTTTTCTTCTGAGGAAATTATTATTATCTTATTTATAAGATAGTTTTTGCACAAAATAACTACCAGCAAGTAAATAGCTTTTGTTTTCTTAATATTAAGTGCATTGCTACACGAGGTAAAAACACTATCAATTTCATGTCGAGTAAAATTAAAATTCCATTACTGATGAAATAGTTTTACCATCATTATTATAACTTTTGTGAAACACATTTACTCTCTAACAAAATCATTCCTTTTTGTATGTTTATATATGCATCACCCACTTCAGAGAAAATGTAATTATTTTGTTATACAGTTGTAGTTTTAATTAGTTTAGTTATATCATGTTATTCAGTATATAGTATATATTATGTATGTGGAACGTATGTTGTAAAACTATATAAAAATTTTAAAACTCAGGTGTTGTGTGTTCTATTTCCCAAAATACATTCGATGTTGGTTTTTTTACATTAAATTTATTGGGCAATTGTGCAGGAAGTGTGTAAAGAGGGTTTCTTTTTATTGTGAAAGCACGCGTTAAACTGCATCTAAAACACAAAACATTTCCACGGTGGACAAATATTACAAGAGAAATAAAACTCCCGAAATGCAGGTTAAGTTCAGCCATTTTTGCAATGTTCGCACTAAGGAAAAGTAACCACCAGCGGATCCAGGTAGAGGAACGTGCCCCCCCCCCAGATGGACAAAAATAATGTTTTTAGTTAGAAAAGTGAACTTAACTTCGTAAGCTCATTAAGAATTGAATGCTTCTAAAATGGGAGGGAATGGTCTCAACTCTGACATCATTAGCTGATACCTTATGACAGCGCTAGTGTATTAGTGGATAGTTGTATAATAAGTGTTCCGCAGCTGTTCCTAACAACGTTCGGCAGTCGGCTTCTTAGTCTACATTGTTCAGTGATATTTCTAAAAACTAAAGGTAGGAGAGCAGTCTGTATTTCTACAAATTATATATACAAATTTAAAGTTAGACTACTAAAATCGCAACAGATATAAAACAAAAATAGGACAAGTGTTAAAAAAAACAGGTGTAATGTGCCAACAAACTACAGTACGTTGAAGACTTTTTCGGAATAAGTGTATACATTCCGTTTCTTGATTACATCATTAGTGAGTTGTTCTTAAGATTCCAAAATGACACAAGTTGGTCATATGCAAAATTTACTAACACAATCAGCAAATTTCCTCTGATGATTATATCAGTTCAATTGTAAAAGGAACAGAGATATATAAAGAAGATCTGCCTTGTTTTCAAGCACTTGAAGGAGCACTAAGTATCTGGAAGCATACGTGGTATCAAAATCAGATACATGCCCACACCGTCCTGCTGAAGGTTTCAAATACACTGAAGATTTATTTGCCCAATATTAGGACGCTTTTCAAGCTCATATGCATGCTTCCAGTTACTACAAACACTGCAGAAAGATCTTTTTCAGTTCACAATCAGGGAAGACTGATTAAATGGACTGGCAAGCCTCCATATTCATTATAATATTGCTTCAACCCTAACAGCAAATAAAGTGTTGACACTATTTGCAAGAAAACATAAGAAAATTATCTCTCAGCTTGTATGATTCCCTTTGCTTGTAGGAATCAACTAAAACTTCCAGTGACCAACTTATTACATACATCCAATCTTAATTTACTAAGCAAACATTAAGTATCAAATGAAAATTGTAAAAGTAGCCTATACTAGCCTGAAGTTACTGCTCCTCCCCTCCCTCAGAAGAAAATCCTGGATCTGCGCCTGAAAGTAACTAAACACTTCACTCGCACCTAAAAGGTAATTAACAGAAGTCGTAAACGTAATATAAAAAATGAAATGATAGAAATTTTTTTTATCTTAATCTGTGATCGGGCGCATTGATTTTCAAACGCAATTGGGCACCGAAGGAACCCCGTATATATAAAAAACTAGTATGAAATGTAACGGATATACACACAAATAATACAAATTCAAATGTATTTACAATTTAACCTCCATGCTCACAAGAAACTAAACTCTGGAATCATAGAAACGCGATAAGGCACTCACGGAGTCTACTTCCAGTCTTTACGCAAACCACTCCACTGTACGCAACTAACAATACTTATGAGGGAGGTTGGGGTTTCTATCTTTCCTTAGAAAAAGGATCGGGAAGTATGGTACTGCCGGCCATATAAATGCATGGTTTTCTCCAAAAATCTAGTGATCCGTAGGTAACATCCTTGAAGCGCCCGCTGGAAGGTTAATAACTTGGAGTAATACAAAATTAAGCACTGACACCAATGAAACGATATTTGATGGAATTTAACAAAAATTGAATACATACAGGGATTGGAGAGTTTAATTATACTTTCCAATCACAGAATGTTTTCAATTTGTAAACATATATAAGTTGGTAGGCCTTCTTATTTTCCAAAAAATCCAGATGCTCCTAAACGGAGATTCCACATTCTGATCTTCCAATGTGAGTAGAATAGTTGAGAAAAATAGCTGTTTGAGATATTTGACTGACCTATCAACATTTTAAATAGGAGCAAGTAACATTTCCATCATTAGCAGAGATGAGCTACTGCAGTGACCCTTATGATGAGACCTAAGGTCGGTAGTAATAAATGAGTAGTGATCATGGTCCCCAGAACACGTTTTTGGGTGTCGTTAAAACTTTTATATATATGTTTTTGCACTCTAATTTTACGCCCGATTTGAGTTGGTCAAACGAGTTCGTTAGCAGGAAAATCCAACAACCGAAGCACTTTTTTGAAGGGTGGTTCTTTATTTTGTGTACTAAAATGAAACTTTTTTGAGTTTTTATGTACTTATACAAAAATATAAGAGATTATTCAACACATTTAGATTTTTTACATGACCTTATAGGTCCTTTGGTTCTCCAAAATCGATCAAAAGGTACAAACCATAAAAGTACTTGGTTCAAATCCACTAGGGGATTTTATCATTGGTCAGCTTCTGTTACGAGGCTGACGGCCAATATGCTAACTGCTACGAGCAAAGCAAAGCAGTAAAAGATCCGAGGCCACAAGGTCGAGGTGCAAAGTCACAAAGCGCGTCACAAGTCACAAGTCAGTGCGTCACAAGTCGAGTTTTTCCGCTAGCAGCGCGTGAGTCAAAGCTGGAGGCTTAAGGGTGTTATAGACGGGGCAAGTAGAAGAAGCAAGTACTTGTCGCAAGTACTGGCGAGGTTACTACTTGCTGCAACAAATACCTTTACATGTGGCAAGTACTTGCAGCCAGAGAATCAGAAAGTACCGGTACTTGCCACCAGTATACTTTGAGCACCGTGGGAGTACAGATCAGTGCAATATTTTACAAGTAAATATATTTACTTATTTATCATTTTAAAATGTCAGATACCGACGAAGAATTTAATGAGGCTTTTAATGAAGTAACTGACGAATGTGTTGTGATTTTTAGCGAAAAATGTTATGTAGAAACCTAATGACTGCATCAAAGCCTTATCAAATTCAATTCATTTCAGAAATTTTAAATCACTTTTAAACAATCTCAACACTACTAATTAACTCATAGGCTACACCGCCCTTTGTTTATACGAACCCGTCACTTATCAAATACGTCTCCGTAAACTTTATTTGTAACTTTTTATAGGCCTAATCGTTAAACGGTCTAAAGCTTTTTATAGGAACCCATTTTTTTTATAGTTTGTTCATACATATATTGTTTAGATGACGTATACATTTTATTAAAATAAATTGAATATTTTAAAAGAAAGTAATTTTTTACCGAAGACATGTACACTTTCAGATATTGAAAACGCATGTTCAGTAAAACCTCATTTTCTCTAAAAATATTAAACTGATTTTAATAAAATTTATACCACATATAAATAATATATGTATAAACTAACTATACAAAAATGAAGTTTCTGCGTTAATGTTTAGACCGTTTAATGATTAGGCCTACAAAAAGATACGAATAATGTTGACGGTAACGAATTTGACCACCTCCAACACGCGCCCTTGAGTGAAAATTTGGCGAGTTTGTGCGAGCGCTAACAAAAAACCTGTCAAAACAATTCATAAAATGACCCTACAGAAATTCTAAAATAATTGAAAAACTGTTTTTCATAATGAGTATAAACATACTCATACTCATTAAATACTTATAGTAATGAGAAGTCGCGTGTAAACAGGCTACAGATCCCATCCGGTATCGCTTCCAGTGGAGGCCGGCCGTATAGTCTAATTGCATCACATCAAAGGTTAATTATACTACTGAAAATATATGAAAAATTATATTTTTACTTTTTCCACTTGATTTAGATTCCATGACCTTGGTGCATTCTTGCCTATAAGTAGTTTTTACATTTTTAATTTTTGCACGCAAAAAGTTCAAGGCCATGACCGATTAGTTCCTCAAGCAATTTAGCCATTGCTATTTCTCTTTTATTTTTATTCAGATAACATTCGTGATGAATGTTCCACAGAAGTTCGTAGCTCTGATAGGCCTATATATCTAAAAACTTTATTATGTCACTTGGAGACCACTTGACATATTTCTTGACGATGGTAGCAATTTGTTTTGCATCCATTGTCACAACTACAGCCTTCACAAGTGAAAAAGACAATGAATTGATTGACACTTGCCTGTATCGGCAAGTGCATGTTTAGGCAGGCAAGTTCTGGCCGCAAATAGATCACGTGACCCGCTACTTTCCTCCTCGCGGCAAGTAAAATCAAACATGTTTGATTTTACTGTCGGCAAGTGGCAAGTGGCCCTGAATGGGAAAGTAACCTTATAGACATGGCAAGTAGGAGACAAGTTACTGGCAGCAAGCACTTGCTACACCAACTTTCCGTTCCTACTTGCCCCGTCTATAAGCCGCTTTAGGTGCAAACAAATTCTGCTAATATATTAGTACACAAAGGCAGCTATTCATCATCTTCGGGAGTAGACCTATTTCCCAAACAGTTGGTTGAAACCCTAAAACATAAATTTAATTTTCGAAATTAGCTCAACTCACGTCAATGGTTCAGCTGTGTGGTTGGATTATTTATAATTCACATTGAAGACATTTTAAAACGGTTAGATTCCGTTTAACTTCTTTCTAGTCTAATACTAATAAAAATGATTAAATCAACATGCAAGATTACATCATACCCCACAATTATTTTACAGATTTTCCTGGTAAATAAACTTCAAAACATTAAATTGAATAAATTTTATTTATCAAA
Source organism: Philaenus spumarius (assembly GCA_018207615.1). NCBI lineage: Eukaryota > Metazoa > Arthropoda > Insecta > Hemiptera > Aphrophoridae > Philaenus > Philaenus spumarius. Next base: position 208,158 of record JAGFPH010001809.1, read on the forward strand.
CAAAATAGCCAATTAATTATATGTACAATAATTTTACTTCATAGCCGTAATGTTAACGACAGTATTTACATATGGTAATTAACTCTTACAAAAGCAAGTCGTTTTAAACTAGACATATTATAGGCACACAAATAGTTAAATATAATCCTTAAACGCTAAACACATGTCTTATAAATTGTAGTCTTTATAATGTATGGTTTTAATAAATTAATAATATATATTATGATCATTTTAATGGTATAAATAAAGATGGTTTTCTATACGTAGTTGTGCAACTTTGGACAAATAGACTTTTTTGATGTATTTTAAGTGTTTTTAATCATTCCTGGTGCACCAATCAGAGTATTTAATGTGAAACATTTTTTTAATTAAACTCAGAAAAACCGCCCATAAAAAATTATATTTATAGCTTTTTAACTAGTTTTTAATCTTAATTAAAACAAAAAACGCACGTGGTCTAAAAGTAATAATTTTACAAAACAAATGTTTCTATTATTATTTTAGAAGTTAAAAAAACAAATCTACGTTTGAAGTGAATGTTTTCTTTGATATAATAACATTGTAAAATTTATTGGAACACTAACGTTAATAAATCACTATTTAAATTAACACAGATTTTTTGTTTTTAAAACAAAGATCATCGACGGAAATATAACCTTTTATTAAAAGAACATTTTTAATTAAAAATAATATACCTAAATAAATGTAGGAGCAAACGATTATTAGTTGGCATTGTAAAAACATTTCTATTAAATGATTTCAAAATTTACAATAACATATTGATTCCTATACTGTTCGAAGATAAACACTATACATCTACTAATGCAAGTAACGTTTAAATCGTTTATAATTCACATTGAAGGCTTTTTAACTTCATTCTAGAATTTTACTTGTATAAATCTAAATTAACTACAATAACATAGAATAAATACATATCAGAGGAAACAATTTTTAAATGCTTTCCGGAAACTTTTGAATAAATTTTACGTTGGGTAATAGAATTAAATTATTTTACAGTAACTTTGTTTTCATGCATTAGTTTGATTCTATCTAAATAAATTATTTAAAATAATCAAACTGTAAACAGGATTTAGACTAATCGCTAATATTTGTGACGTATGTCTAAGTAGTCTTCCAGTTTCGTAAAAGACCCCTTTGATCAGATGTCATCAATGTTTGAAGTCATTGCAACGGTACCAACAACATCCACTGTGATGCGCTAGTATCTGCTTCTAGACTATTATTTGTACAGTAGATACATCTATCCGAACATTTTCTAGAGGTTTAATATAATAATAGAAAAGCAGTTAGTTCACTTGTGAGAAAGATTCTGTAGACTGCATTAAAAATATTCTCTCTGTAATTGTTCGTTGGTTTGAAATAACAATATTAGAGTCTCAATAACATCACATAACGTTCGCGTTGGGTAATAACACTAGAAATATATTTACACAGAACAGTACAACATTTTTGATGACTTAGATTAACTAATTTAATTTAGAGTGCCGGTACACTACAGTTCATCCGGGGAGTTTTCCGGACTCGAAGGTATGTCCGGAAGAACCGGGAGCAAAGTTTGAAGACTGAAATACCTCGTCCTGTCCGCCGGTTCCACGCTGGTAATGTGCTGGAAACAGCACGGCTGCGAAATATGAGATTTCTGCGGTAACGGAGGGTGTTGTTGTTTCTTGACTTTTTTATTCCTCGATCCGGGAACGGACAGACTGATGTTTTCTGGCGACGACGTGAGGCGTTCCACATGAGTCCACATTTCCTTGGCGGCGTCGACGCAGTCGAAACTGAAACCGATGAGTTTCGTGTGGTCCGACGACAGGCACATGGTGTGGAAAGCGGGTCCGGAGACTTTGTAGGAGGTCAGGTTGTCGATGGTGTCGTGCCAGAGGGTGAAACATGTACCGCGTTCTGCGAGGAGGATTTGGATTCTCCGTTTGCTGCGGGAACGTGTTTCTCCCGTGTCCAGTAGGACGACGGGTACGCCTGTGTAGTGGAGTTCCCACGGGATGTCGCTGATTGCTGAGCCGAAGTAGAGGTTCACTAGGGAACTGCAGACAAAAATCTGGAAATTAAAACAAAGTATTAGTTTTTTAGGGACCAATTTTGTACAATGAAACAAAGGTGAATTTTAATTTAAGGCTGATTATAATCTGAAACCATGGGCTCCCATACCCGGGGGCCACGCCCCCCCACCTAGCTCCCAGGGAAAGGAAAATATATGTAGGTTTTTTTAATTATGGAATAGTCTCCAGATCACTGAATTTATTATACAGTATTACATTTATAAATGCCTACTACAATCAGTTCGTCTAGTGATTTACTGCCGTTTCAGATGTCTCAAGCATCTATCCTCATGCATAATTCAGGAACCACGTGCCGGTGCCTGGCAAAATACAGTGACGAATGTTTGTGTGTGTTATCTTATGTGTTGAACTTTTAATGTTGAAACGACCTAGAAATAGTAATACCTGAGGATGTATACTTGAGGCATCCGAAACCGCGATAGTATAAATACCAATAAGTGGATCAGTAGATCGACAAATAGAAGGTATTTATAAACTTAATACTGTATTAAATATGTACGTAATAACTATAGTCGGGTATTTTTCTTTTACAAGAATTATTTTAAAGTCAGTATTACGCAGAAGTGGTTTAGCGTTTAGCGTTAGAATATTTAAAAATGTTATATACCGTTTCATTTTACATATACTTATTTTATTGTTTACAAGATTTCAATCATGAGCTGCTGGTGCACTACTTGGTGCAGCCTCAAAGCGCGGTGTAGCTTTGTGTATTCATTGGTGTAAAGGTACAGACTCAATTCTGTGTGGGTTAATATTTCACCTAAACATCCCCAAAGTTTTCTACCCCCTTTTGCTGCAGGAAGGGAGGGTACCTAGAGAATAAATTAATAATCGAATATGTTTGTGTTATACGAAGATGTATGAATGTTTCTGAAGTTAAACGAATTATTTGTATAAACGAATATATTGATGATAAAAGGTTGTACTTATTATATACAGTTTATAATCTCAAAGCAAATATTATAAAGTATTATAGCATGCATTACTTCTATAACTCATATTTAAAGAAATCAACTTTACAAGAAATTATAATGAATATGCAGTAGTTGTTGGTACTCCTTAAAGGTCTGCTGTAGTGGCGGCCATCTTGGATTTTTATCCCATAAGAGCTATGTTAAATTTCAAACCATTTATTTCGTTTACTTTTTATCATAAAATTGTTTGCAAGATCTCATTTTAAGCACAGTCACAATACACATCCGTCTTGAAATTTACATTTTTTTAAATGCTTTTGATTTGTTATGTAATTAACATTTTGTAAGTACATAGTTTGAATTTTTTTCCTAACACAATAAAAAAATAATAATGAAAAATAATTTGCAAGCCGGATCCGAAATTTTATAAAGAATATACAGTTTTTTTTCAACACTCAATTACAAAAGATAGACTTATAAAATGGTTTGAAATAAGGCAATATCAAAGCGTTCAGCTGCAAGAAATTGCACTGTTTAGATAGGGATATAGTGAGAGGCGCTTTCGTTTCCGGTTGCTTTCTCGCTTACTGGAGCAGACCCTTAATCCCCATACCTTTGGTCTAGCCCCCCTTCCCCCCAGAAAATAGGGTGCATACACTTGCTTGCAACTCCAAAACGTTATAATGGATAGCAAGCATAACAATAAGAATAATTAGTCTCGGTTTTTTTTCATTTAAAAGAAATTGTTGAAAGATGCAGCCCAACTTTTAAAAAAGTGCAGTCATGTCACTAAAATTATATTAGCCTATGTTGTTTCATCTGTTATCAATCATGTAAATACTCGAATTTTGTTAAAACGTAGACTGTCGACTGCTGCTGCCTGGTCATTCTTTCGAGAACTAACAACAACATCAATCTGTAAGTTAATTTGACATTGTTGGAAGTGCTGCTCACAGCGTTGAAATTTTAATCTAAGTTAATAGCATTTTAGTATTTTATTCGTTGTATTCGCCATGCTTATTTTAATGTTTTTTCCTAGATGAGGTGAAAAGTAAAAATGTATCGGACCTATAAAGGCACAGGTAAAATAAGTTTTTCATTAGCATCCAGGTGTTTGCCCACAGGTCCTGTTAATCATAAACATTGTGGATAAAAGTCTACCAATTTCCCCCCTTGGGGGGGAAGGGGGTAAAAGTGTACAAAATACGTTTTTTGTTTGTTTTAGCGAGTGAACGGTAGACTTTTTTACAAACATCAAATACTCTTACTTCTTTTTTGACAGTTAGATAGATAATGATTTTATTTTTTTGGGGCGAGGTTAGGACTATTTAGTCCTCTCCTTCACCTAACCCCAAATTCAATCAAAAATAAATTAAACAAGCTACATTGGGAAATTGGCTTACTCACGAAGGCGCTGAATAGCTGCCTCCATGTACGAAATATATTATTAGTAGATTTGGTTTGCACTTCGACCTTGCAGCCCCGATTATGGACGGCATCACTGCAGCGGACAAGCTGCATCCACGGTAATGTCCCCATGTAGATTAGAACTGGGTACTTTTAAGAAAATTCGCTAATAATACATAATTTTAAAAAAAATTATAAATACAAATCTTCGGTCCTCTTTAACGTTAGTATTTTTTCCCTTGAACTTTCACATAGGCTATCTACCTGAGTTTTGAGTCCTCTGAAGCAGCTTTCAATCTGCAGTCTCTCCTGCTCCGTCAAATCCGAAGTATCCACGCTTCCTGAGCTGTTGGAGTCCGTGCCTCCCGTAGATGACAGACGACGGCGCGGCATGTTCGGATAGGCTGCGCTTAGCCTGCGCTCGGAATAACTGTCCTCAGAGTCTTTGGTAAGAGCTGAACAAGAAGCGTACTGGGCGACGGGTCCCGGTGGCATCCTGAAACCAAACAGAATTGCAATTATTTGATTGTAGGTAGGATTAAATTAGCAAGTTGCCTGTACATTTTCCAGACGGGTAAGGGGACAGTTGGCTGATCTATATTGTTGCCATTTTACTCGCGATAAATACCAATCTGATCCAGGGCCGGATTACCAATCTTTGGGGCCCTGAAAAAAGATAAGCAATGGCCCCTTTCTCACTTTCGTTAACCTTCCCATTTTTAATCTCAGATAGATGTTAGTATATAACCTTTAGAGCCCTGAAACAAGATATGTAACAGGGCTCCTTTCACCATTTTGTTTGCCTTCCCATTTCTAATATCAGATTGATGTGCGTATTAACAACCTTTGGGGCCCTGATGTAAGATAAGGAACGGGTCCCCTCCGCATCCCCCACCCTTTTAATTGCCCTACCATTTCTAATCTCAGACTGATATGCGTATTAACAACCTTTGGGGTCCTGAAGCAAGATAAGCAACGGGGCCCTCCCACCCTTTTGTTTGCCTTCCCATTTCTAATCTCCGATTGATGTGCGTGTGCGCAAGCAACCAAAAATGGGTATGGGTGATGTATTTTTATTTGTGCCCCTGGCTAAAAATACAGTTTAAACGCTTAAACAACTAATTTAGGAAGCTTAATGTAAATAATATGTTTGAAGAGAATTTACAAAATTAATGTTCCGCACGGGGGTGCAGACTAGCTGCACCTACTAAGAGGGTTTGGCGTGCACATTTCGTTTTTTGACACACCCGTCTCGTTCCCCCAAAATCGATCAAAACGTGATATACCTTATAAAAGTACCCGTATCAAATCCACGTGGAGGCAGCGTCTGAAACGAGGACGACGGTAGGGTGTAAACTCGCAAAGCGACTTTTTCGCTGCAAACTAAGCGAAGCAGTCAACAATCCTAGGCCGCAAGGTCTTATTTATATATTTAAAACCTATAGATACCTATTGCACTATGACAAAGGTAATATACTTCGTCAGATTTAGCCTGACGTCTCAGAAGCGTTGGCAGGAGGGAAGAATTTAGGCAAGTTGGGACGCCGTCCGCTGCAGGCTAAGTGACACCACGCACAGACAATATATTTATTGGAATATTTTATTCGCTTCCAAACCGAAGTATTTTGTTCAGAGCTCGGCAACAGACTGAGTCTTTCTGACTCCCCACCACTCGGATCAACTCCGAGTCTACTGCGCATCTCAAGGCCATGGATCTTCTCTAGTATTAAGGGTCGGCTCTAGCTGTCGGCCATGTTGGCTGACACTCCATAAGGCCAATGTTAAATTAAAATCCAAATTTTTCCTTTATTTTTGATCGGAAAATTATAAACGATATGTCATTTTAAAGCTATGGTCAATATGCATGCAAATGGTTTTTTAAAAGTTAAGAAAAGTATTTTGTTTAATATTTATTAACAATTTACAACATTGATTTTTAATATTTTTTTATGATGTCACTATTAATTATAGCGAAAAACTACCAAGCCATTCGCCTAAAGAATTTCGTCCCCAAGATTTTGGTATTTTTTAAAAAAACGCTATTGGAACAATTACGGGCTTTAAATGGATCTAGGCTGAGCAATGTCCGTGTAACTACCGCCGCTATAGGGTGATTTTAATTTGTTTTTACGTTGTAACTATTAATTATAGCGAAAAATTACCAAGCCATTCGGATGAAGAATTTTGTCCCCAAGAGTTTGGTATTTTTAAAAAAACGCTATTTCAATAATTGCGGGTTTTAAATGGATTTAGGATGAGCAATGTCCGCGTAACCTATCGCCGCTGTAGGGAGTCGCAGGTTGCTTTTTGTTTTACTAGAGCCGACCATAAAGTGAACAATTCAAATTGTATATTCAAAAGAATATTTATATGTTGAAGTTTGCTGTAAGCAATAAAACATAATTTTTAAAAACGTTTAATTTTTTAATTTCAATTAATAAATACTTAATTAATAATGTAAGAAATGATTTAAGAGAAAATTTTAAAAAAGCAAAATAAATAAATAGTTTAACTTATCTATCGTCCATGATCGTGAAAAAAATCAAATTTCTTCGAGAGAAAGAAAACGTAGGAGAAAAGCGGATAAAAGCAACCGGCAGGGGGCAACAACACAACTGGTGTCTAGCTTTTGTATCTATGCTTCCTTCTTTCTGACGGAGCCAGCTTCCATTTGACCGGACGCTTGTTGCGGTAGCTTGCTTCCCGCAAAACGGATGGAAAACGTGAAGGAAACAAAACTGGACAGTTCCAACAGACCCATTGGGGTTAATGTGTGTCAATGTCCATTAAACAAAACGCAACGGAAGGGAAAAAACGGATGGTGTAAACCTGCACTTAGAAAACCAACCTGTGTACCAAATCGGAACTAAAATGCGGTCGGTAAAAGTGCGAACATATACATAAGTTTTAATGAACATGTTCTGGGGATCATGATCGGTGCTCATTGACCAATTCCGAACTAAGGTCTTACCATAAGAGTCACTGCAATAGCTTTCCTATGGAAATTCACTAAAAGTACGAAATATATAATAAATGCCTTCCAGGAATTAGTAAAAGTGTACTTCAATAGGATAAGTCGTTCTTGATTCGCTTTCAAATTTCTCTCTTTATACTTTCATTATAAGTACTTCACTTTAGGAACCTAACTACTCTCAGAAAAAACTTCACAAGATGTAACCCAACTATTGAAATAAAATTAACAACCATCAAATCAAGCACTGTCGCTTTTAAGAGGTGAAAGTGTGAAACGCGAACAATGTGCAATTCATGCGAATAAAAACTGCAGATCTTTGTAAAATAGATCGCTCGCAACGTCGCGTCGGTGATTGCATACATGAATCAGGCGTTAAATTGCGTCGACTACGGAAGTCAAATAAACATGATTTGACTTTTGTATGAATTGAAACGAACGAGTGGTGTGTGTGAAAGGATTGAGCTTTCATAGCAAACAAATGTAGGATAATTAATGGAGCTATTGAAACGCGTCAAAGTAGTTTACTGCGGGAACCGAATTGCAACTACTGCGGAAGTCAAGTTCACTTTTACTTTCAGGCAGCGGTGTTGGGTGAGTCGAAGAGTGTTTTTACTGGAGGGAATAAGGGAGAAAACAGTAAAAACGTAGGGAAATTTTGTCAGCCATCCATCCCTCATCGTTAAAGTAGGTTTCTGTTTGAAACTGCAGGGGTTAGACTGGGAGATATGGAGTCAACAGAGCGAATCGCTCTAGTAGGCTTCCAATGGGAAGTCCGTGAAGCAGCTGGGAATTGATTGACGAAGTGGCCGAGATTAGCCAAAATGTTCCAGAATGTTTTAGAAGCTTACAGAATGTTTCCCAAATGTTCCAGAATGTTATAGAATCTTCCAGAAGTTTCGAGAATGTTCCAGAATATTATAGAATCTTTCAGAAGGTTCGGGAATGTTCTAAATCTTCCAGAATGTTCGAAAATGTTATAGAAACTTCCAGAATGTTCAAGAATGTTATAGAATCTTCCAGAATGTTCGAAAATGTTATAGAATCTTCCAGAATGTTCGAAAATGTTATAGAAACTTGCAGAATGTTCAAGAATGTTATAGAATCTTCCAGAATGTTATAGAACCTTTCAGAATATTCCTGAATGTTTTATAATCTTCCAGAAGGTTCCAGAATGTTATAGAATATTCCAGAATGTCGAGAATGTTGTAGAATCCTCAGAATGTTCGAGAATGTTATAGAATCTTCCAGAAGTTTCGAGAATGTTCCAGAATATTATAGAATCTTTCAGAAGGTTCGGGAATATTCTAAATCTTCCAGAATGTTCGAAAATGTTATAGAAACTTCCAGAATGTTCAAGAATGTTATAGAATCTTCCAGAATGTTCGAAAATGTTATAGAAACTCAAATTCAAAATTTGCGATTTTTTTTCTTATTCAACAATGCAAATTTCTAAATTTTAAAAATTAAAAAAGTTTAATTACCTTTCAAATAACAGTAATTTCAATAAATTTGGATAATTTATGACGATAAAATCTGCTTTACTGTGGAAGCATGTATGCGCCTAATTTGTGTTCCTACTCGAGTATTCAGCCTGCACGCTGGTGGTTATCAGATAACTTGTTGCTCGCGAAGGAATACTAATCAAATAACATATCCGTTCATTTTGAATGTGTGAGAGAAAGCTGTGCTTAATAACACATACTCGCATACTTTGCCGCGCATGCGCATTTCAGTACGTCTACAGTCATGGTTACGTCTGTAACCCTTTAGTTTCCGTCTTTATGAAGCCTATTTGCTAGCGGAATAATGAAACGCACACAAACTCAATGCTAGTAGTGTACAGCTATGCCGCTTGGAGAGCTGCGGTAAATTCAGAAATATTTGTTCACTCCTGCCGAGCCTTAAACTAGGTCTAAATAGATCGACAGCTATTTCAATAAAATTATTAATAGGAAGTTATGTGCTCCGCTCCCGCGTACGTTTTCGTCGTCCTGTTTTGTTTATATTTCACGATTTAGCGAGCGTAAAAACTGTGAAGTTTTTAAACGAGTTCTAACTTTTTAAATACTATTTAAAAAGCGTATTACGTAATATTACACAAATACAATGGGTCAGTTACTCGGAACGATTTACTTCAGAAAACGTTCTATCTAGAGTACTTTTCGAGCACAGCCTTAAAAAACTAACGTGAAAACTTCCCCTGTTTGTTTTATAAATATATGCATATAAAACAGCGTATGATCGACAGAGCCTTCGTAACGACTGCATCATGCATTTTCAACAAAATGAGAACAGCTTCTGCTCTGTATCTTGTTTTTAATTACAATGACGTAATGTTTGACGGGGAGCCTGTTAACATCCGCTCCCTTGGGAACATATCCGTGTCCTGTCTACATAACAGCTGTCTCTGTCTGGAACAGATAATATTGTGAGAAGCAAACAACTGACACTTCTCGATTAGGCATTACAATGCAGTATGTGTCAAACCATGCGCGTGGCGTTTAAAACTTTGTTTTCGCTTTTATTAGAAACTAGCTGACCCGTACGGCGTTGCCCGTGGTGGTTGGTATTTTCAGTCTTTTTAACGTAATTGTATTCTTTTTAAGTGTTCAGTCAGTGAGTGGTATTTGGCTTTTATATATATAGATCTTAAATAATAAAAGCACTATTGTCATAATAATAAAAGATCTGAAATTATGATTTTAGTAACTTTGATCCCCCCAAACCCCTCCTAAAATTTCGAAATTGTTCATACCCTATCTTAGTAAGCACATATGGGCCTAGAGGAAGCTACATACCAAATTTCATTCCAATCCGTTCGGTAATTTTGAAAAAATAGTGATTTAATAACTTTGATCCCTCCAAATTCCCTAAAATTTCGAATTTTTTTAAACCCTTTCTTAGCGAGCGCCTATGGCCCTAGAGGAAGCTACTTACCAAATTTCATTCCAATC
>JAGFPH010001809.1:232919-243599 GCA_018207615.1 Philaenus spumarius
GGGCTAATTTAATAACCAAAGTCAACTTCGACCCTAATATCTGGTTTCAGGCAGTTTCTAACGTATACTTAGCAGAAGTTGACAATGTTTTAAGTTTTACCAATCCGCAGTGTAAGTCTACCCGTACTCGTCAGACTCGTAAGCATTTTACTCAAATTGCGTTAGTATTCCCAAGACCTAAACGAATTGAAATCATTTTGCTTCGTTCGCATACATTGAATGCGAGAGCATGTTTCCTTACCCCCCCCCCCCCCCCAAAGGCCGTTGACGGTATTTCCGAGCCCCTACTGGAGAGTACGGAATATTTTTAGCGAATTTTTACTTTCTCCCCCTATACCATAGTAGCCTGTATGGAGAAAGTATTGTTTTCGTCAGAATTTTCGAATTTGAGTTTTTGGTGGAAATATCCGTTTTGGTGCCCCCTGAATCCAAAAAAAGTGGTTTTTAGAGTGGTGTCTGTCTTTCAGTCTGTCTGTCTGTGTGTATACACGACCAGAGAGGACACTATTGGTCCGATTTTCATGAAATTTCATATGTAGGTACTAAACCCTAATATCTCCAGGCTTTTTTTTAATTTTTTTGAATTTCTACTTTTTAAGGGTAATTTACCCCTAAAAACCCATAAAAAACGACAAAAATGCAAATTTCTCAAAAACGTCTCTAACGATTTTGATCAAATTTTCAGTATTTATAGTGCTTAAGATGCCAAACAAAATGACACCACCCGCTTTTATCAAAACTTTGGCGTTTAGTAATTATGGGGAAATGTTTAAAAATAAACAAGTTTGTGTTGTCAAATCTAGCATCGCGGCAGCGGCCGCACGGGGTAGTACCACGGTAGCGAGCACGGCCAGTAATTCAAAGGTCGCGTGATCGAATCCCGCCTGGGACAATAATTTTTTTATACGATTGACGTAGGTAGAATATTATTTTTTTGTTTTGTTCTAAAAAGTAGTAAATAAAATGATTTAAAATAATATTATTTTGACTATAGTAAGTTGGGAGAAAGTTTGTGTCAGTTAACTGATACCGTTTATTTAAATATTCTAGTGCTAAACCACTTCTACGTAATACTGTCTTATAAATAATTCTCTTAAAAGAAAAATACCTGACTATAATTATTAATACTCATAATTTCCTTTCTCTGGTAGCTAGGCCCCCTTTTGTCCCCAGGTACGGGAGCCCATGATTCCTAATTAACTAAGACCACTACAACTTCACCTGTAACTTCTACGATGTTTTGCTACAATTTTGTCTCGATTATTTTCAGGCGTTGATGCAATGTTGATACACCTTGTCGGTTTGGGGTTTCCATACACAGCGCCGTTAGTTACAACAATGGGAACAATATATATTAGAATTTGTTTGCACCTCAGCCTACAGCCTCGCCTCACGCGTAACATCGTTCCACTCGCAGCGGAAAAAATCGCTTTGCCACACACCCGACCTTAGGTCTCACCATAAGAGTCACTGAAACAGTTCATCTTTCCTATCGAAATTCGCAATAAAAATTGGTATTTGAACTAACATCTTCAAACAAAAATATTTTCCGTTTCACATTTTTCAAATACGCGACCAATATTTTACGAAACATCGTAAGTTTAGACGTAAACTAGGGGCTCTGCCCCTGGACGCTTCGCGTCCCAACCCCGCCTCGGCCTTCGGCCTCAGATGGCTGCTTCGCTTCGCTCGCAGTTGGAAAATTCGCTAAAGAATCTTGTTAATCTTTGGCCCGTTTATACATAGGTGACCGAGCACAAATCAGCTGTTTTATTTGGCAGCTGACTCAAACTCATTAAACATTATCTCCATAAGATGACATGGGAAATTTGAACGATTGTTTGGCGGTTAGGTTAATAGCGGCTAAAGGGATGATTAGATCTTGAATCTGACGGAAAATCTCTTCTTTGAAATTTAATTTTCTACAACTTTTGTATTTAACATTTTTTCTATCTCTTACCGTTTTCTTACTAAATGCGTTCAAAGTAAGAAATTGAAGAAATTGAAAAAATCTAAAAAATCTTTCCCACCCAAAAGGTGCTTCCAAAATTAAAAAATGTGAAATTCTGGCAACATGTGCACCAAATTTGAACCAAATCGGACTTAAATGCGGCCGCTAGAGTACGAACACATATATACATATATAAGCCTATATATATATACTAGGGGCTCTGCCCCTGGACGCTTCGCGTTCCAACCCCGCCTCGGCCTTCGGCCTCAAATAGCTGCTTCGCTTCGCTCGCAGTTGGAAAATTCGCTAAAGAATCTCGTTAATCTTTGGCTCGTTTGTACATAGGTGACCGAGCATACATCAGCTGTTTTATTTGGCAGCTATATCTCATTAAACTCATTAAACAATATCTCAATAAGATAACAATAAGATAACAATAACAATAAGATTAACATGGGAAATTTGAAAGATTGTGTGCCGGAGTCCTTCTCGGGGTTATTGGATCTTAAATTTGATTGGAAAATTGAAGTTAAATTTTCTACAACTTTTGTATTTAAAATTTTTTTTCTATCTCTTACCGTTTTCTTGCTAAATGCGCTCAAAGTGGGAAAATGAAGAAATTTAAAAAATCGAAAAAATCGTTCCCGCGCAAAAGGTGCTTCCAAAATAAAAAAGTTTTAAATTCTGGCAATTTTCCCGAAAGTTTCTCGTCGAGAGCTTTAATTCAAGTATGAGGTCGAGGGGGGTACGATTACTGGAAGTGTCTAATAATTAATGTCAGTGAATCAGTGAAACCGGCTAGCTTTAAAAACGTTTGGCGGAGCTTCCCTTCTCGGATGAATAGTGGCTAAATGGATGATTGGATCTTAAATCTGATGGAAAATCGTCAGTCTGAAATTAAATTTTCTACAATTTTTGTATTTAACAATTTTTGCTATCTCTTACCGTTTTCTTACAAAACGCGCTCAAAGTGAAAAAATGAAAAAAATCGAAAAAAAATTTCCCGCCCAAAAGGTGCTTCCAAAATTAAAAAATATTCTGGCAATTTTCCCAAAAGTTTCTCGTCGAGAGCTTTAATTCAAGTATGAGGTCGAGGGGGGTACGATTACGAGAAATGCCTAATAGCCTAATTAATGTGAGTGAATAAGTGAAACCGGCTAGCTTTAAAAACGTTTGGCGGAGTTTCCCTTCTCGGATGAATAGTGGCTAAATGGATGATTGGATCTTAAATCTGATGAAAAGTCGTTTGTCTGAAATTAAATTTTCTACAACTTTCGTATTTAACAATTTTTGCTATCTCTTACCGTTTTCTTACAAAACGCGCTCAAAGTGAAATAATGAAATTTTTTTAAAAAATCTGAAAAAACTTTCGCGCCCAAAAGGTGCTTTCAAAATTAAAAAATGTTAACTTCTGGCAATTTTCCCAAAGGTTTCTCGTCGAGAGCTTTAATTCAAGTATAAGGTTGAGGGGGGGTCCGATTACGGGAAGTGCCTAATAATTAATGTCAATGAATCAGTGTTACCGTCTAGCTTTATATAAGTAGATATTTAATCATGAATTAAAACATCTTAAATAAATATTTTGATTGACATATTACTTACATTGACGACCATAATACATCTCTGTATATAAAACCTAGGGGAAACCCCTGCGTGCTCCGCACGCCAACCCCGTTGGAGCCTTCTATACACATAATCATGTTATGTTTACAACTAGTGGACCCGGCAATGTTTCGCTATTGCTTGATTTAATTTTATGGGTGGTTTGGTTATCCCATTTCATCCCGTTGACGTAAGTAATCGATTAAATCTTTTTGTTTGTAGTGACCATATGTTCTAAATAAAATGTAAATTGTGTGCTCAAGACCACACGAGAGAAGCATAAACTTTTTAACACAACTTACGAAATGAGGAAGCACGCAATTTACATTTTTAGGTTAGGCCTACCCCGACATTAATTATTAAAGATTTTACACTCCAATCAACTGTTTTATCTGTTATTTTATTTTATTTTATTGGTCGCTATGATAATGAATGTCAATACATTCAAGAAACACGTGATGGTCCATCAGTCTAGGCCTAACCTAAAATTATTTTGTGAGTTTATTTTAAATTTTATGTATTTCAGATGCATTATTATATAAAAATGTTAGCTTTCTGCCCTTCTTCGTCATTATTTAAACTTTAACTGTGCCAAATTTCATACTCCTCCGTCCGCGTTATTTTCGTAAAAAGGGGTAAACATTTTTTGCTTTACGTATTAATATATAGATAATGGTGGAGAATTAATAATAACCCCAAAGTTAAAATGGTAAATAATTATGTTAAATGTTCAAATCAAATTATTTCGTATATTTTATAACAGTACAGTACTTATAATAAAGGTTAAAAGAAACAGCAAGGCTCAGGTCCTCACTTTAATAAAAACCTAACCTACAAGTTAGAAATACAAATAATTGCTTCAAAATTTGAAATCAGCTGTTAATGTAAATATTGGAAGAAACAGCAGTTTTATCTGGTATTTTATTTAATTGGTTGATATGGAAATTCATCAGTCTAGGCCTAACCTAAGGTTTTTTCCGACTAAATTTACAAGTATTGAAATAAAGAATGTTTTTATCAAAATTAATTATAGCCTATGTTACTCAGGGATAGTGTAGCTTTTTATTAGTAACACTATTTTTTCAATCGGTTCAGTAGTTCCAGAGATTACCCCCTACATACAAACAAACAAATTTTACCTCTTTATAATATTAGTATGGATAAATGGCTGTTTCTTTGTCCTATGTAGACTCAAAAACTGTTCAAACGATTTAACTAAATATTGCACATATCATTGCCATGAATTTTTAGTTGTTACAATTACTACAGTCTAAGGGGTTGAAATGGGGTTGCTACCCCTATACAATAAATGTAAATTACACTAACTTCCTACAAGCTATAAAACAAAAATATATTTAAATTGATGTAAAAACCGTTTGCAATTTAATTACTTAAGTCAAAGTTATGAAATGGGATAACTACCCTTAAAATTAAATAATCATGTATGTGATTTATTTTGTTTTTGCCTTACTGGACTGGATATATTTACATAATACCTTAATTCCTGGAATTTACCTTAATTCCTTGTACTGCTCACTATTGTGATCACGCTTTATTCGGTGACGTACGTTTCGCCTATTTTTTCAGGCATTTCGAAACCGTTTATAAATATTTAAAAATGATTTGCATTTCTTTAATGCGCGTCTAATTTACAGTTTTTTGACGCGCATTAAACAAAATTAATGCAAATCATTTTAAAAAATTTTATAAACGGTTTTGAAAATGCCTGAAAAAATAGGCGAAATGTAAGTCACCGAATAAAGAGTGATAGGACTTCGAGCAGTTCAAGGAATTAAAGTATTTATGTAAATCATGTATACACTTACTTTCTCTTTACGCTCAAAAACAACTCAACAAATTTCAGAATTTAGACACATTTTTAGCAGGATTATTTAGATAATTTGGTGACTACAAACAAATATATTAAAATTTGGTAGCTACCTCTGTATAATAAAAAATAATTGCACTAACTACCTACGATAAAGCTAAATCTTTATAATTATATAATATTATTTTATAATTTTATTCTTAAATGACATAAAAAGTAGTAAAATGGGATAGCTACCCTTAAAATTAACTCAAGCAATAGCGGAGCATTGTCGGGTCCACTAGTAATAAATAAATAGTATTGTAATTAATTCCTGGAACTTTATCCCTACCCTCTTATTAAAGTCTCCGAATTCGACGTCATAGATCCAGTTTCAGAATAAATAATGGTAATGCAATTAATTCCTGCAACTTTATTCCAGCCCTCTTATTGAAGTCTCCGAATTCGTCGTCATAGATCCAGTTTCATCGCATAAATAAACAAATCGCTATGTTTAGCCAAGAGCCGCAGACAGTCTGTTCTACTTTTATATTTCGGGTTGGATACTTACGCACGTCCACGCATTAGGCCAAACCACACTAATCATTTTAACTTTACGGTCTGCCGCGAGGTTCAGCGTTGGATCCTATTCTATACACGAGGAATGTCACGTGACACGCCCACCTTTCAACACCGCATCATTATAATAGCTCAGACCGAGCCTTGCACAATCAAATGACGGTAATGGGCGGCCTGGCAAAACCTTCCTCACAGTACGGTGTGCTGGAGTTCATAACCACTTCATATGCATTCAGTTTAGCCCTACTTAGATGTTTTCGAGAATCTCTGCGGTTTTAACAGAACGTATTTTTAGCAGTTTTTAATTTTGCTAGTATTTTATGACCAAACTGTTTTAAGCATTAGTTTTGTGTTTTGTAAAGATAACTTTAAAGTGTAATGTTTAGGCCAATCAGCTGTTCATATAGCTGTTGTTGTTAGGCCAAGAAATGTGCATGTAAACTCAACTATAAAATAATTAGCAGTTCCTCTGTCCTACCACTTACCAAGATCTGATTCCATGTATCCTGACCTTACCAAATAGTTGATTGAAACACAAGACTTATAAACTTAATTTTGGAAATTCATTCAACTCACGTCAGCGGTTCAGCTGCTTGATCGAATTATTTTTTTATTTATGATATCCTTTAAGTGATAGTAGACTGGTTCATTCATAATTTATTTATTAAATTAAAATACATTCCAAAAGGTTATAATGAAACTATAATCTATACTAATATTATAAAGAGGTAAAGTTTTTTTTTTTTTTTTGTATGTAGGGGGTAATCTCTGGCACGACTGAACTGATTGAATGAAAAAATAGTTTTAGTAATAAAAAGCTACACTATCCCTGAGTAACATAGGCTATAATTTATTTCGATAAAAACCTTTTTTTATTTCAATATTTGTACATTTAGTCGGAAAAATTCTTAGGTTAGGCCTAGAATGATAAACCAACATATGTATTTACATTTATTACCATAGCAACTAATTGAATAAAATAACAGATAATATAGCTGTTAGCTCCAATATTTCCATTAACAGCTGATTTCAAAATTTGAAGCAATTATTTTTGTATTTCTAGCTTTTAGGTTAGGATTTTAACGTGTAGACCTGAGCCTTGCTTTTTAATAAAAAATGACCTTAAATATTTAAGATTGTGGTTAGGGATGGGTCGATTCTCGATACCGATTCTCGATACCACCGATACTTAGCTTTGGTATCGGTATCGAGAATCGATAGCCGAAACTCGATACCGATACCAAGAGATACTTAGTTGTCAGAACTGCCCGTTCTCGTATAGACTCCGTGAATGTAATCTCCGGTATTTGCAATCGCATTCTCTGTATTTTAACTCAATTCAGTATTTAACAATAAATATCAGTAGAGAATATGTAAAACATTATTAATTTTATGTAAGTAGACATTTTCCCCAGTAAAATGTTTTAGGCAATTGTTTCCTTTCTTAAGTAAACGCTTCTTGTTTTATTTTTATTCATGCATAGGCTGTTATTTGTACACAAGAAGTCTAGAGTAGGCTCAAGGTCAAACATTTATTGATTCGTTTGTTATCGTGTCTATAGAATTAGGGTGTCTACTGCGAAGAAAAATAACACATTTTATAGATCGGTAACAAAAGTATAAAGCAATAATTTTATTTGTTTGAAATCGGGTAAAACTTGTTGGGACTTACGTTACCCGTGATTTATGATTTTTATGGGAGACCCGACGGAATTCCTTTGTTTTACTTTTTATTTAGAGATGAGTCGTTTCTATTTTTTTTTTCGGTTCCCGGTTCTAGAGTCAAATCGGTTCTATTTATTATTCAAGGAATTTAACAAGAATTTAAGAGTAAAGTATAAGATTTAATTTAAATACTGAAATGATTAAGTATGTTATGTACAGATAATTAAATACAAGTATTCAGCTAAGTTAAATTACAGACAAAAGTCCATCACTTTCAAAGTCTATTATAAAATATTGCCACCCTTCGATGCCATTGCTGAATAGACTAGCCTACTCCGGTTAAGTTTCCACATATCCTCAACTAACTAAACTTAATCAAATTAATATGTTAATTCAGTATAGTGTCGATTATCCGAAAGAGGAAATGTACTGTAAATAAATAAATACATTACAGTACTGCACGTCGTGCACGTAATTCCGAATTTAAAGCTTTTTACTCGCATAATCAGCCGAGTTGTAGATTTCAGGGAGTTTGTGCGCTCAACGGAACAGCGGCCGCTGTTGAGCCCTTCGTAAGTGAGTAGGCCTACACAATTTAATTACCCGAACAAATCGACGCTCTACTATTAACTAATAATAAAAAAAATGAATAAAATACTGCACTAAAACTGAATACTGTATTTACACACAGCGTTATTAACTTGATATTACAGTATTTTGTAGTTTGTTCTAACAAGTTGTTCAGACTTCGGCGGGATTAAACTGACGCCGTCGAATCAAATTTTCGATGATTGAAGTTCCGATTATTTCTGAACTTATCCTAATTGAACGTTCAGAAACAAAACATATGATATTCCGAGTAACTCAATCCTAGTCAGTCGTAAAAAAATATTATTCCGAATAATTAAAAACTTGTTTTATTTTAAATGTAACGCATTCTGCTTTTTCGTTACTGAAACTCTCACGTGTTTTTCATTGGACTAGGTTAATTGTATTTTCTTATGCGGACATTCCATTGTTTTCGGGAGTATGCTTTTTCGTGGACATACGCTGTTGTATATTAAATTGCGTTTGAATGCCGCGTTTTATAAAATTAGCGCTAATAATATTCGGACGACGTATTCTTTTGCGGACATTCGTCATTTTATTTTTAATAACATTTCACCAATGGTAGTTCATAAAATTAGTACTAATTATATTCGGGCGTCGATTTTTTGCGGGCATTTACTGTGGTACTTAAATTATTTTTAACGCCGGCGTTTTTTTAAATTAGCGCTAATAATATTCGGACGTCGTATTCTTTGCGGACATTCGTCATTTTATTTATTTTTTTTCGCTGCTGATTTTTTTTTTTTTTTTTAGGTATCGGTATCGGGAATCGAGAATCGATTTTTCAAAGTATCGGTATCGGTATCGAGAATCGAAAAATCTGGTATCGACACATCCCTAATTGTGGTTCTCGAAAAATTATATGGTTCTAAGTGAAGAGAAATCTAATTTTGTTATTTTTTCATTTAAAAGGAAAGATCAATTACCGCAAAGCTTAGCGTATCACCATTTGTCATGCCTGGAAGCTAATAATATAAATAGATGTCCATGTCCAGTAATTAAAAATATAAATGAAGTAAAATATTTAGGAATTGTAGTAGATCAAAATTTGACTTGGAGGAGTCACATTGATAACTTGCAAAGAACAATGCACTCAATTATTAGAAAATTTTACTTTCTTCGATCAATGTGTCCAACTGAATTGCTAATTCAAATTTATTTTGCACTTGTTCAGTCTCGTATTCAGTATGGCCTGTTATGCTGGGGAGGTACCTATGAGGCGGTTATCAAACCTCTTGTGAAATGTCAAAAACATATTATAAGAGTAATGGCATTTAAAAATAAAATGGAGCATTCGCTACCACTTTTCGGATCATTTGGTATACTTCCACTTAGATAACTTACTTGTATGTGTACAAGGTACTTTCAGATTTCTTTAAAGCAAGTGGTGAAATAAATAATGATTACAAACCCCAAAGATATTCTAAACGTAAGATTGTTAATATTTTACCTAAAACAAAACTAACTGCATTCAAAATTTGTTTTCTATTTAGAGGGGCTAAATTGTTCAATATTTTACCAAAGGAGATCCAGTTGTGCAGTACATTTGTTAAGTTTTCAAAATCATTAAGAGAATGGCTGTTTAGGATAAATGATATTGAGTATCTTTTAAAATAAATGTGGCTGTTATATTGTTTGTATGGAAATTATGTGTTTAAGAAGATTGTAAATATAATAAGTATATCATAGGATTGATTAAGTTTAGATTAAGTTTAGCGTTATTTATTAATATTGTTTTTAGCAAGGAGGCTTATTATTATTTGTATTTTTGTTATTATTGATTACACCCTTTAGAATTAAAATTAAAATTTGTATTTAAAAATCAAAATAATTACTTTTTAAGTACTAAGTGTTAAGGGCACCTCAGAAAGATTTTATTCTTTCATTTTTTTCTTGATAACTCATTTTATTTTCTTCATTAACTCAAGTGATAAAAAAAATAATGGTAAATCCTAAGCAGGCTTATCCTAAGGATTACCTAATTTTCCATGTGTTAAGTTATGTAGAAGAATTATAATTAGTTTGTTGTTTTGTTTTTTTGTTTGCTGTAAATACAATGTTATAAAGTTATGTATGTATGTTACACATGGAAAATAAAAATATCTAAAAAAATATCTATCTATCTAAAATATCTTGCTGGTTCTTTTAACCATTGGGGGTTGGCGTGCGGAGCACGCATAGGTCTTCCCTAGTTTATAATAAAATTGTTTAAAACTTTCCCCTTGTCTTTTTTGTTTTGTGGGAAATTACTATCCCAGTGAACCATAAGCTGTTTAACTCTTTTTTTAATTTTAGTGTGTCATCTATATATATAAAATTCAATGTATGTCCGTCTGTTTGTACGTTTGTCTGTTTGTACGTTTGTCTGTTTGTACGTTTGTCTGTTTGTACGTTTGCCTGTTTGTACGTTTGTCTGTTTTTATGTTTGTCCTTTATGCGTTACCAAACCGTCCATCCGATTGCTTTG
>JAGFPH010001810.1:15941-31047 GCA_018207615.1 Philaenus spumarius
CGAAAATTTGTGAATTTTTAAACAACGATAACTTTTGAATGCGTCGTCCGATTTTCATTTTCAAAAAAGCAGTCGACGCAGTTTTTTAAGCACAAAAAATGTATACATGGTTTTATTATAATTTTTTCGCACGCTTTAAAGTTATTTTTAAAAAACATAAAAATTCCAAAAAAAATTTAGGTTATTTTTTTAAATTTCTTCGGATTGGCTCGATGGATTTACTCTCAAATCTAATCAGATCTAAGTTTTGATACACCCTTTCGAATGACATGTCGTAGAATTCAATCGGTTGATTCGTTTTTGAGAAACTGTACGACAAAAATTTATTTACACACATACATCCACACACACACACATACTTGTAGGACGTACCAAATGGCGAGGCACACTCACACAATGTCAAACGGGGAGACTGTGTTTCCGATGTCTGGTCCATATTAGATTGCATACATATGTTAGTAAAATTGCCCGTATTCGGTATGTAACATCAAAATTAACATTTTTTCAATTTAGGAAATCCACACTAAAGCTTCTAGATGAGGAGGGAGACAAACGGCGAGATTTTCACGCAAGTTGCACACTCCACTTGAATATTGCTAGACTATAGAAACCTTTCTTTTATGCACTTGTCAACCCATACAAGATTTATTGTACTATCAAAGAGCCGACGGAGTTAACAACATGTTTGCCTTTTTGCTGCTAAGAAATTATTAACAATATGTTTTTTCTCCTTTACGTTTAATATTTATTGACTACAAATAATAGCCTATAAGTTAACCATTTTTAGCTGTTTCAAAGCATTTTTGTATAGCAAAATGCAGCTCATTATTGGAAAGCTGGTTCTTGTTGGAAACCAGGAAATTAACATGTTTATTAACTAATTTCAGACCAGGGCAGTAAACACAACAAACTGTCCAACAATTCGAGCATACAAAAATTGTACAGTTTAATTTCTCATAGTATCCTTAATACAGATATTTTTTCTCAAAGGTGTTTATTGTCGCTAAGCGATATCTTCCTTAATTCTCCATCAAAATTAATTATTTAAACTTCATTTTAAGCTTTTGTTCCCCGCTATTCACGAAAATAGACAAACAGCTTAAAATTCATGTTTTCCTTACAAAAATTGATTAAAAACTCTTTTATAATATACTTTATATGGTTCCTAATTAAAGGCGACATCTATTAACAATCTGTTTAACTAGCATGACTGCTGTTAGATTGTATACAAACTAAAATACTATATGAAAACTGTTATTTATAATCCATCGTAAATAAATAAACGTAATTAACTCAATTAAATCAACTTATTAAATTAGGTAAGTGAAGGTCTGCTCCTAACGTGTGAAATATTCGCACATGTCAAATAGTATTTATGATTTTGGTGGCTAAGAGAAATAAAGTAAACATTGCAGTATTATAAACAAATAAATACAGTTATTTAAACAGTTTATTAGAAAATCAAGAAAATTCAAACACTTTTGAAAGTAAAGTATTGTTTATAAAAGTAAAAGTAAAAATAAAATACAGAACACAATCCTCACAAAAATACGTTTATTTGTCAAACACGTTTCAACGACAAAGTCGTCATCTTCAGTGACATATGAGCTTCAACTAAATTAGAACGTAGTTATTAGTTATAAATTTATTAGATACTAGAGGGCTCAGCTCCCTGCTCGCTTCACTCGTCAACCCCCTCGGAGACATGTAGAAGCAAATGCAAACAGATTATTTTATATAAATAGGCCTACTATTAAATTTTAATACGTCTTATTTATTTTTAATTAGAATGTAACATAGTGGTTTCTTATTTTTAAATTCCTTAACTCAAGCTTTTATTTATTTGTGTGTTGAAACATGAGTTGGTTCAGTCTAGGCCTAAATTTAAATATTATTTTTCACTAAGCTGGACATCCGAATCAACTGTTTTATCTGTTATTTTATTCAATTTGTTGCTATCGTAATGAATAAATATTTACATTCAAGAAATATGTGTTGCTTCATCAGTCTAGGAATAACCGAAAATTATGTTTAATTTATTTTACCTGCCTTAACGGCAACATACACACATAATTTATATTTTTATGCATGTCTTTGCCACAGTAAGATTCGATTGATGTAATTGTCATCTTTCAACTGTCGGTTTTTAGTTTTTCATAATGTTGCTTATTTATACATTTAGCGGTTTGCGCGTTGTCAGTTAAATGTATTTTTCTTTTAAATTTAATAATAAATTAAAATGAAATTTAGCACACGTACAAATAAAGTATTTATATTTGTTCTGTGAACAGTTTAAAATAAAATTGTGCTCTCCGTTTTTTAAACATTTATACAGAGTTTGAAATAGTTTTCTAAAACATCTTTCAAGTAAGATCCGATACATTATTGTAGAGGTTATGGCCATATTTGGTACAAAGGTACTGACAATTATCTTAATTACTTCTAAAAAGTTTTGTAACTCTGGACTATTATTTGCAAATAAATTATTTCCTCAGTGATAAAAGCAGAGATTGTATCGAACAGTTAGCGTTTTCACGAATATTTAATGTTTTTTTATGTCATTCTTTAAACTGTATACAATGCTTTTTGATGTACACCTTGTGCGTAACCTTACCTTTTCCTGTCTTTAAAAATATATCATCTTCATTTGGCGTTAAACCTGTCAGGATTGCATAAGCACAAATTAAATAGATTCCGATTTGTTAATTTACATGATACTGGCTTAAAATTCATTTCTCAAGCTAAACGATAGTTTGATAATTGATATCGGCTCTAGTTTGACTGACTTTAAATACGTTTTTTTAACACCTGATCATTTCCCCCTAGTACCTACTTTTGTAGTGATCAGCGTCTTTAAAAGTTAAAAAGAAAAATAATATTTAAAAATTAATTTAACTATATATTTTATATAACCTCAATAAATGTTTTAATAAACGGTTTGGAAGGGAACTTGGAGCATTTGTATTTATAAATTATCACTTTCAAAGTCAGAAATATTGTACTAGTTCAATCCAATTGTTATTTCCTTTAGTTTAAAACCACCTAAAACTAAATTATCAGGTAGAATACATGTCAAATTCGCCCTTGTTAAAACCATTGTCTTCTCTATGACCTGAGGTCTCCCATGCCCATCCCTTTTGTTGGTAACCAAGTAAAGTTTCTCTGTTGTAATATTTACGGCGGTTTTCTATATTTTCCTTAGTCTGGGTCAGGTGCTTATGTTTCTTCAAAAATATAATTTTTTTTAGACTACAACATTTATGGTTATACCTTCAGTCGGGGGCGACAATGTTGCCAGATTTAACACATCCCATGTTGCCGTCAAGTGCACCTTTTCCAACTAAGGGTTCAGTCCATTCGTTCTTGTCAATTCCTTAGATGAGGGTGTTGCTTGCTTCCATTATTTGAATGTGCGTAATATATTATAAACTACACAAGTTATTCACAAACCTCAACCATTACTAAAATTAGAGCGTTAAACTTTTTAATCGAAGTTAAGAAACTATTTTTATGTTTTAACTATGTCAAAAATGGTTGCCTATCAGTAATAAATTTGACTTAGTTTGTTAAATAATGCAATACCTATATGAATAGTTTTAAAGAAGTATATGTTCATTCAAAATTCAGTTATATAGTTTAAGTATGCATCAATTTTGCAAGTTTACCGATATTTAATTAATCTAGGAACCCATCATATACTTTAGGAATAAAAGGAAACATTGGTTACAAATTTAAATGAAATGAAGGATGTATTACAAATACCTTATATGAAATAGTTACGGGTTTGTGGAATATTAATAACTTATTGTGCATATTCTTCCTAGAATCAAAATATACAGTATTATTACAAATTGTTTTAGAGTAAATTTACGTTAGCACCACTTATACAATTACTTTAGATTATAACCCACCCAACTTTTGCTCCTTATTTCCAAATATCTAACATTTTAAGTGGTAGGCCTATATGAAAGATTTCTTTTATTCCAGTTTTTCTGCACAAAACATGCTAAAATCCCATTTAATTATTCTATTTCAGAGAATAGTTCAACAAAATGTTCAAAAATTCTGTGGTTTTAGAGATTTTTATATACATGGCGAAACCAACTCGTAAAAAATAGTGTTAAAAATATGGTTTTTTTTCATGAGTGGTAGTTTTTTGTTTTATCACCATCTCATTCTTTCACTGTTCTCCACCAAAAAGACCTTATTCCTGCCATGGAATTGTTATTGGTTAGATTGTTCAGTATATACAGAGTGTTCATAAAATCCCTTTAATCCCCTTTATTATTTTTGTTATTGAAAATGAGTTATTGAAAACAAAACTTAGTACAAATCTTGTGTTGCATAACAGGACACATTTTTTGACATATCTAAACCTTTAGGGTTTTGGGGGCTTGAGGAGGGGTTAAAAATTTCAATAAAAATAGGTAATACACCATTGAAAAGCTTATTAAAAGAGAAACAGAATGGCGCAAACTAGAACTTAGTATCTTGCTTCGTTTCAAAGTAATGGACGATGAAAGTTCTGGAAAATGAGAATGTTATCATAACATCAAAGCAGCTTGTGTTGCTTAACAGGACAATTTTTTTACATATCTGAACCTTTATGGTTTTGGGGGGCTTGAGGGGGGTTTAAAAATTTCAAATATAAAGGTAGGTAATGTAATACACCATTGAAAAGCTTATTAAAAGAGTAAGAGAATGGCACAAACTAGAGCTTAGTGTTTTGCTTTGTTTCAAAGTAATGGACAATGAAAGTTCTGGAAAATGATATTGTTATCATAACATCAAAGAATGTTATTAATTTTTATAAAATACACTTTGAGCTTGACGGGTGAGAAGGAATTTATATTAAAAAAAAATAATAAAAATAACACTATTCTCACTCATATACGTTTAAATTACCAAACGCGTTTCAACGACAAAGTCGTCACCCTCAGTGGTATATGAGCTACAACTTACAGTTATAGGCTAATCTGTAAGTTAGCCATCTGTAAGAACCATCAATTTCTAACTACAAACAATAGCAAACAAATATTGAGTTTCCGACTAACAGCAAAAAACCTTCTAGACTTTGTCTAAATATTAACAAAAGAAGTCAACTCCCCGTATATGCGACTAAGAGTGGATGCCGTGCGAATACGAGCGATCGCAGCGCAGCCTACAAATACCAATTGTAAGTAGGAGTGTATAGTGTGTTTGTATCCCAGCTTGTCAAATGAGGAGGATTTGAGAAAAGTAGTGAAATATGCTCTAAAGACCGAAAAACCGGTTTATACGCTGAAATTATTGGTTGGACGTAACGGGATCTCCCCATCTAGTTTTGCCTCCCCGTTACGTGTTGTGCGTACTTGTAAATCTCCCCGTGTGATACGTCCTACAAACACACACACACACACACACACACACACACACACGGTCGGACACCTCGGCGGGAATAGTCAGAATGGCTTCCTGGGACCTCAAAACGTGGAGATTTAATGAAAACTCGACTTTCGAAAATCGGACCGAAATCAATAACTTCCCTTTATTGGTAGCGGGAAGTTAAAAATATAAATTGCAAGACGGATGCGTATTGTGACTGCTTAAAATGAGACCTTGCAAACAATTTTATGATAAAAAGTAAACGAAATAAATGGTTTGAAATTTAACATTGCTCTTAAGGGATAAAAATCCAAGATGGCCGCCCCTACAGCAGACCCTTAACGGAAATATTAGTGCAAACAGCTGATTGCTGTACCAACACTAAACATATTTAATAATTGTGCATTGTAGCGCTCCCTTTTCCATACAATATTTAGTATAGTTTGTGTTGTTTTTACGTCCAACAAATGGCGCTCTTTACAAAAACCTAACCTAAAAGTTAGAAATACAAATAATTGTTTCAAAGTTTGAAATCTGGTGTTGATGGAAATATTATATATAGCAAACAGCTGATTGCTGTTATTAATAAACATATTTCATAGCGCTCACAATTTTGTTAAATATTTAGTATACTTTTTCTTGTTTTTATGTTCAATAGATGCTACTGTTTAAAAAAAGTATACAAAAACCTACTTCTGTTCGAATGTAATGTTGTGTAAAAGAACTTTCGGAGATTTGAGATTTTGAACAAACGCACATTTACATTTTTATTTGTACAGACTAGCTGGCAACTGAGGCGTCGCTCGACGATGTGATTAAATAAGTACAAGGATTATCCGGTAAATATTGTGCCTTACCATTACACGCAATTAACAAAAACGATTTTAGATCCGAGTCCAATGGCCAAAAAGACAAAGCACGTTTCGTCCAAATCTACACCCGATTCCACGTTCACCGTGCAGTACAGAGCGCCCATAATAGTCCAGGATCTGAAGGGGGTTGAGTATGCATGGAAAGCCTGACGCAATTTTATTTCTGATTATTGTTATAGGTACTATAGTGACCATGAAAAGCCATGTTGTCGCCCCTCAGCGTGGTCGAAATCGCCGGGGGGAGGGGGAATATGGTGGGAGCGCCGTTTATTAAAACGCTTTAACTTGAGATCCGTTCAAGAGAGAACATTGAAAAAAGCGACAAAATACTTCATAAAATATTTCGCTTTAAAAAAGGTTATTACGTTTATAGTCGTATAGTTGTTGGTTTATGAGTAAAGAGCATTTTTATTAGTAAATGAAAAAAAATGTTGATTCAAATAAGCAAAACCAATAGTTTTGTACTAAGAAAATCACTAAATAGTTCAAATATAGACATTTAAGTTATTAAAAGTGATTCAATAAATTTAAGAAAGCATGTTGAACAGTTAATGCTACTGTAGAGATGTTTTATACGTAGCACTAATATATACAAGTGCTCCGCGCGCGCCACCGGCGATGAAAAACCCCACATTCTTTACCTTGTTCTAGTTTTTTCTAATATTTAGTATGAAGGACTGGTTTGACAAAAAAATGATTCAGTCCTTTTTTAAAGAACAGCTAATTTACCACAATTTAAAATGAAAATCATCTTTCTGAGGATAATACTTTTCGAATTGCAGCCATTCAAATTTCAAGCAAATTTTCCAAATTTTCAAAAATTGTTAGTTTTTAGATAGTATTTGTGTTTTTTCACCATGAAAAAAGGGGTTTTCAGTAAAACTGATAAGGACTAACTTTAAAGTAGAGAAATATAACTTTAATATGTGACCGAAATGGGATTTCTATCATGAATAGCTTCTGAGATACAGTTGTTTGAATTTTGGATACACTTCAAAGAAATAAATAATATGGAATGTAAAAAAACCAAAAGTAATTGAAAAATGTAAGTTGTTAGAAAAGGGTACAGTTACATACAATAACATAACATTACATTAAATGAAAGAGTTTATATTTAGGAAAATACAAAATTTTATATAACTGCTTTTACAGTAAAATATTACAGTTGTTATTTTTGCTTTAATAAGTCATGTTATCCTTAAGACAGTCTCAGCGATAATAGCCAACTAAAAAACATCAACTCCAAGCTACGTTCGGACAGTTGATGCAACCCGAATGACAATAAACGTGATGTTCCCTGTAATGGTAGTAGCACGTCTATTCTCCCGTAAGACCTGTACTGCACGGTGAAAGTGGAATCAAGTGTATCTATGTAAGCCTACAGTAGGGTTGTCTTCGTAAATGCACCAGTAACGCTAAAATCCCGTTTTCCGCCAGTTTTTTTACTCATAACTTCCGAACGAACATAAAAATTACAAATCAGGTTTTGAGATGTATTAACATCTATGATTACATTTCACATTACTGCATACTGTTTTGATATGTATTAAACGGGTAAACCAGCGTAGGGCCAATACAGTAAATTAAAACGGACAATCTTGTGACAGCTTTTGATCAAAATCGGTTTTTTTATTTATAACTAGCTGGAATGCAGATTTGATTAAATAAATAAAAGGACTATCGGCTAAATATTGTGCCTTACCATTACACACTATAAAAACAAAGATTTTAGATCAGAGTTTCATGGCCCAAACACGCACAGTGAGTCTCGCCCAGACCGATCTATGTATCCCTTTTAGGCCTACGTAAATTATTAACTATGCACCTATAGACGCAAAACAACCGGAATCCCGCAAGTTTGTTACTTATAACTCGCGAACGAATAAAAAATTACAAATCATGTTTTGAGGGTTATTTAACATGTACGAGTACATTTCACATTATTCCATACTCTTTTGATATATATTAACGGTTAAACCAGCGTATACAGTTTAATAAAACAGACTATCCTGTCAGAGTGTTAAGGTTTTGAATAAAATCAGTTGTTTTATTTGCAATGGTCGCGTATCACGTACGTTCGGAAAACCACTAATTTTGTCCACAATTTTTACATTTTTTCAATTAGAACTCTAAATATTTCAGGGATGAAAATTAGCCTAGATTAATCTCTGAAAAGTACTCTACATGAAAGTTTCGTCGAAATTGGTTCAGCCATTCCGCAGATTAGCACGGACAAGCAAACAGACAATTTTATTTATATGTATAGATAGAGATTAAATAAATTGGCTTTATCGTAATTGAACGACAGGAGCAAATGTTTATTCATTTTTATAGTTCTTTACAAAAAAAAAAGGATCTCTCGTTTGTCCGTAAGTCACAGATTTTCTCTGAAACTGATAATCACTGCCATCACAATGAAATTTGATACACCAGGTGTTCCAAAAGTACGACGCCCATTCCGTACCTTCTAGACAACGGAAAGTTTAGAAAGATGAAACATTGGGAATGTCCTTGGGTGTAACAGGTCTTTGTGGGGCAACTCAAAAGTTTTAAATGTGATATACGGCTTGTGACACATCATTTTTGAAGGTGTAAACTTCTATAGGCGCACCTCGTCTAAAAATTGCAGGAGGTGAATCGGATTTTACCGTCACGCGTCACCCTCTACTATTTATAGTACACATGTGTATATAGCAGAGTATGTAGTTTACATGGTAATAACAATACCTCTGAAATGGACATTGTGCTTCCTCATTTCAATGTAAATCAGAATATCGCCATAGAAGTTTACACTTCTCCTGTGTGGTCTTAAGCACACCTGGATTTTGTTTATTTTTTGTCCGTAAATCATGAACATTAGGCCTATATGATACCAAGCAAAGTAAAGTCCGACGATCCTATCCAAAATGGCGGCGGAAAAATATTGGACCACTCCCGCAAATTTTTAACAATTTAAAATAGAAAGATGAAACTTTGGCAATGTTTTTGAATGATTAATTACTACTTTTACAAACTTTCAAGGGAGGGTGGTTCAGTCAAAGAACAAATTTAGTTAAAACAAATTAAAAAAAAAAGTAATTGATATACACGTTCGGATTGTCCTAACCTTTAAAATGACATACTGTATTCATTATTATTACTCTGATTATTAATGTCTGATTATTATTACTCCAGTAGTTTTGCTCTTATGGGAATTGACATTCAAAATGGTGGCTGGGTCTGCCGCACCTTAAGGATGAAACACGACTTTGCTAAATACTAAAATAAATGCACAATGGCGAAAACAGTGCACGAAGACAGAGTGCTACCCCCGCCCTATTCATCCGACTAATAGCCCATTCCATCCTCGAATAACATATTGTGTCTTACCAACATAAATATGTTAATGTTATACCATAAACGTCTTTGCGGTCTCCACTGCTTTGCCAACAAGATTAACATAATAGTCTACTGAAATATGACGTCAAACTACTTTTTCTTTAATAAAAGCGAAATATATAGCGATATATTAATCGATTTTGGACTTGTATCTATATAATAAAAATGAATTGCTGTTCCTTTGTAAGCGCATCACTTGGGAACGGCTGGACCAATTTGGCTATTTTTCTGTTTTAAAATGTTCGTAATAGTCCGAACTAGGTTTTTATATAAAGCAAATTTGAAAAGTTCCCAGAATAAGTTTTAAATTTGGAAAAAAAACTAAACAGCTTCTTTTGTATGGATTCAAGACCATAGCGCACAAAAACAGCTGTTCGTATAAAAAGCTTAGCAACACGTCACGTTTGTTTACATTCATTACCATAGCAACTTCACTTATCAGTTTATTATTCTTCAAAACCAACAGCTTTTTAGGTTAGATTGACCAATTTAAAGCAAACAAAAACAAACATCAACTAATGCTTACTATATTTTAATTTAATTCAAACAATGGTTGTAACATATTATATATAAAACATATTATTATATTTAAATCAAAAACTGAACATATTTTTAGGTTAGGCCTACAATGAACCAAAAAACGTTTATTGCAACCAATTGGGCTAATTTAAAATCAGGTTTTCTACAGTGCTTTACAACTATCAGTTTTTTTTTTTTTAGATTTGGTAAAAGCAAACAAAAGGTTTACTGTATTATCTATAGGCTAGGCCTAAAGGTTTACAAAATCTAAATCTAAATTTGTGTAGTAGGCCTATATTCTTAAGTGGTATAAAAATCATTTTGCAATTCGATTACTTAACCCTGGAACACTAAGGTGGTTTTAGCCAAACGTAGTTACAAAACCTTCGTCTGCCAGACTACTGTTTAAAAAGGGTAATAAACCAAATTAAAAATATTAAACAAATATTTTTACTCTCATAACTTTGAATAAGGAGTCATTATAAACACATTCAATACGTTTTACAAAATTTTTAGTATATGGCATCATCACAGGAACACTTTGCTTGGTACTCCTCACAAATTACTCTTGAGCACTTCTCACAGAAGAATAAGGTCATTCTTCTCTTTGCTGAAGGGTAGAATGTGCATATCTTGTGATCCTGTTGTTGTCTTACATCCAGTACAACTGTCTTACATTGTTCAGGAGCATAGTTCAGTTCTGCACCAGTATCATATTAGTAACTACCAGTATCATACCAATAATTAAACTAACGTAAATACTAATGTTTAGTCCACCAGACTACGCGAACCTAAAAACTAGCAAAAAACATGCACGTACGGACTTACTATACTGACCATATAATTAGCTAGTGCTCAAATGAAGGTACACGGAGTGGTGGACCGCTCGGTGGAGAGGAAGTAGGGAAAGTAGAAAAATCGATAGTTCACAGTAGTCTGTCAGACTAAGCCTTAGTGTTCTAGGGTTAAGTCAATGTAATGAAATGGATTAACTACCCTTTAAATTAAATCAAGCAATAGCGAAACATTGCTGGGTTCACTAGTTTTAAACTATAGTTATAGTTTGGTTACTGTAGCCCGTGCATCACAGAGGATGGCGACATTGTAGTTGAAACGCGTTTGAGGTTAGTAAACTTATTTATTGTGAGATTTTGTGTTCAGGTTTTATTTGATCTAACTTACTTTTTTATATTCTCAAAAACTACTCAACTAATTTTACTAAAATTTCACAATTTACACATATTAGTACTAGGTTTTTTTTTAGAGAAAATCGTCACTACAAACAAAAAGATTTAAATGGGGTAGCTACCCCTACACAATAAAAATAAATTGCACTGAATTCCTACAAACTCGCTAAAATTAATTAATATTATTCTTAATTTATATTAAAAAAACATTTGCAATTCGATTACTTAAGTCAAAGGGATGAAATGGGATTACCACCCTTAAAATTTAACCAAGCAATAGCGAAGCATTGCCAGGTCCACTAGTATTTATATAACATGTTACCGACACCCTAAAACGTGTACTGGGGACCATTTACTACTCCTGACCTTAGGTCTCACCATAAGGGTCACTGCAATAGCTCATATTTCCTATGGAAATTCTCTAAATATTTGTTTTGCGAACTCCATTTTATTTACGCGACTCCTGGCTAAGTCGGGTCACAACTTTTCTACTATTACATTCACATATTCAGAATTCCCCCCGCTTAAAGTTTAACCTCCCACTTCAACCAGCTAGATTAGAGCCACGTTATTCTATCGTAATGGCTGCAATGAAAACAATACTTTTAAAGGACCTCGAGACAAACAAGAGGAATATTTTAACACTCCGCCACCCGTGGCGCTGTCGGACAATCCAGTTGATCACTGTCCATCGCGATAATTGCCGCTATTTTTAATTCCTCGTTCAACGTTTTAAATTTTAAGTCGGTTCAAAACGGTCTATCTTTCCCGCACCTTTTGAACACGTCACGGCCGATTCCACGCGCGTTCTCGTGGCATTCAATCACACGGGCAATAGGAATGTTTAAACACGGCTACAATGTTTTTATATCCTTAACGTATGGCGACATTTCACCGGTATTAATGTCGGGTTAATAATTAACAAGCGCAAATGGGCGTAATGGCGGAGCGATAAAGAGATTGTCTCTTGGCAGAGGACAAAGTATTATTGGGACTACTTTTTGTAATTTCCCGGCGTTAACTATTTACACCGGTTCAAACGCAGATATAAGAGAAGGAATATTTTAGCATTTTGTTCCAGTACAAACCGTAATTCCCTTTTCTACGTTTATCGCAAAACGAATTTGTAAAATCATTTTTGTAGTTATGACAATTTCGAGAAGACAATTTCTGTACCAAAAATAGAAAAATTATCTACATACAGAATCTTCCTAAAAACCTTAGCAAGCTATACAGGATCGGATTGTATTCATTGAAATAAATAAACAAATTTCTGTAATTTTTTCGATTTCAGCTAGGCTTAATCGCAATCCGCCATTATTTTTTACAAAACTCACTGTAACTCCAGGAATACCTTTATACTTGACTTTTAACATAATGCGGCTACCTAATGTAGCAGGCATCTTTTAAGTAAAAAAAAGTAAACCCAAACACACATAATTGCTAACACACATACACTCTATAAAGTATCATACATACGAGGGTCATTCAATTATTAAAGAGAGAAATTGATCTGGAGAAAAAGAAGTTGGTAGGGCTGGTACTTTTATGGCTTCCAGTTGGCATCACTGGGATGAGCCTTGACTAGCTGATAGATAAACATTGTTGTGTTTATAACCACAAAAATACATTTAATGATGGCGAGTCCACTTGAAAATTCCACATTAATTGAACAACGCTCTGTTATTCGTTTTTTACTTGCTGAAGACTTGCTCAACTAACACGAGTAACTATCAGCAAAAAGGGCTGGGTAGTACCATAGATCATGAATAATAACATAGATCATGTATGCATACGGGGGCTGTGTGCCGAAAAAAAGGTTGTCGGGAAAATAGTGCATGAGCGCGCCGCGAGATAGCGCTAGGGAGAAGTCACTGGTAGCATTGGTGCTTCACACCGCTTCCGTGATAGCGCCACTATCGTCGAATTTCCAGTGGATTGAAATATTGCATTGGATCGGAGTTCTATTAGGTTATCCAAATACAATGGTAGTGCTTTCCATTTGTTTGGTGCGCTGAAGGAGGCATTGAGGTTCCGGGATAACGAGGGCGTCAAACAGCTAGATAAAGAGTTCTTTACAACCTGTATAAAAAGCTTGTAGTCCGTTGGAGCAAGTAAATGTTCAAGGGGATTATGTTGAAAAGTAGAAAAGGCATTGTTTTGTAAAAAATAAATAGTTTTTTCTTCAGATAAATTTTGTCTCTTTAATTATTGAATGACCCTCGTATAAACACATGTAATCCCAACTAAACCAATGCATAAAACATTCACTACACCAAATTCTTAAAATAGTTCATCTCAGGACTCGAAACCAAAAACCCAACCCTTCGCGACATATACTTTGGTTCTCGGACGTGAAAAATGCGACCGTTAGAATGCGAACATACATGCACAATTTTTAATGACACCTCTGGTTCTGGGGACCATGATCGGTGCTTATTGACTACTCCCGACCTTAGGTCTCCCCTCCCATAAGAGTCACTTGAAATGGCTCCTCTAATGAAGACAGTTTCTATGGAAATTTGCTAATGAACACAAAAAATCGTTTTACCATCGGTGAACAGTGTACTTACAATAAAGTTTGAAAATGTACTATCACTGATGATGTCATTTGGTAACGAAACGAGTTTGATTATTAAACGTTTCTTTCTCATGAGTTAACATTTTACCAACACTATTTATTTACCAATAACTCATAAAAGTTTTCATTACAATCAAAACATACCGACCAGATACGCTAAACCACAGCATAAAATGTTTCGTATAGATTAAAAAGAAAAAAAACATTATGAATGGGTGGGGTGAATCGGCCCGAATAAACGCAATACGACTTTTAAATTAACCCGTGTAATGCCAACAAATAGAGACGCATCGGTCTGTGTGCTTCAAGATGAACCAGGTTTAGTAAATAATAGCTATGTCATTGGTATATAAAGACTAACACGACTAGAGGGGAGGGTGAACAGCTAAGAGGGTCGTCCCCTGTGTTTAGAGTGGTAGGGTGGGGGCTATTGTGTTGGTGTTTCCAAACGGTTTACAATGTGATCATTGACTGATTTGCTGAACAAAAGTCAATGTAGCCGACCTACAACAAAACATTCGATAATCCACAACCGCACTCCAGTCTACTGTAAACATGAATGTAAAAAAAAAACTATGTTACCAACACGTGAACCACGCTTTTTTTGAAAGTCCTTACTAGGCTACTATTAAAACTTTATTAGCTCTCTGTGGAAGAGGAAAAAGGGTAATACTTACGAATAATTACTCATCTTCTCACTCCTCAGCAATGCAGCCTCTTTGAAATCATTTATTGCACTAAAGAACTGAATTTTCCATCAAACTCAATCTATACAGGGTGTTACAAAAATGTGTGATGGGCTATACAGGACCTGATTCTACATGCAAAAATAAGTCGAAAATGTAGAATAACATTTTTTCGATTTCGGCTTAGTTTAGCCGTAATCCGCCATTTTGTTGTTTTACAAAAACTCACTGTAACTTTGGAAATAGATAAGATATCGACTTCAAATTTGCAATAAGCATTTTATATGTTACGATTAACAAGCGTACCAAACGCAAAGAATTTATTTTTATAATTTTCAAAATGGCGGCCGTTACAAATTTTTAACGTGGAATATCTTTAAAACCGTTAACTTTACAAAAACATTACAAGAGACAAAATATTTTCCTTTTTTAACGACAGACAAAATGCTTTTTTTGTAGTTTCAGTAGGTCAAAGGACAACCGAGTTATCGACAAAAAACATAATTTCTTGGTAATTGT
>JAGFPH010001810.1:31447-51783 GCA_018207615.1 Philaenus spumarius
TGGAATGAAATTTGGTATGTAGCTTCCTCTAGGGCCATAGGTGCTTAGCCTACTAAGAAACGGTTTGAAAAAATTCGAAATTTTAGTGGGGGGTTTGGAGGGATCAAAGTTATTAAATCACGATTTCTTCAAAACTACCGAACGGATTGGAATGAAATTTGGTATGTAGCTTCCTCTAGGGTCATAGGTGCTTACTAAGAAACGGTTTGAAAAAATTCGAAATTTTAGTGGGGGGTTTGGGGGGATCAAAGTTATTAAATTACGATTTCTTCAAAACTACCGAACGGATGTGAATGAAATTTGGTATGTAGCTTCCTCTAGGGCCATAGGTGCTTACTAAGAAAGGCTTTGAAAAAATTCGAAATTTTAGGGGGTTTGGGGGGTAAAAATTACTAAATCACGATTTCTACAAAATTACCGAACGGATTGGAATGAAATTTGGTATGTAGCTTCCTCTAGGGCCATAGGTGCTCACTAAGAAAGAGTATGAAAAATTTCGAAATTTTAGGAGGGGTTTGGGGAGATCAAAGTCACTAAAATCATTATTTCAGACCTTTTATTATTATGACAATAGTGCTTTTATTATTTAAGGTCTATATATATAAAAGCCAAATACCACTCACTGACTGAACACTTAAAAAGAATACAATTACGTTAAAAAAACTGAAAATACCGACCACCACGGGCAACGCCATACGGGTCAGCTAGTATGTAGGCCTATATATATTATCTCGGCGCCTAGTTGAGCTAGCGCAATCTTTTTTTACAAAAAATACATGTAAAAATGCCAGCTATTGGAATATCAAAGTGGCATACCAATATTTCCATTTGTTGCAAAGATATTCATCATTTTTGAAGGTTATAATAATGATAATTGGATTAACCCTAAACGTATACTTAAAATACAAGTTTTTACGAAAAAAATGAGCACTGGATGAACCTCCTACCAGGACGGCAACTGGATTTAATTGTATTAATCATTTCACCCATTTAAAAAAAATAAATTTAATATCTCGTAAACTATTTTTTTTTAAATTAAATTTTAATGTTAACTTAAAGCCCAAGTTTGAAGAGTACTTTTCTCAAAGAATGAAAAAATTTGGAAAATTTAATCGGGGTTTATGAAATTATTTAAACAAATTATCAACAGATTAGGTCTCAAATTAATCTTTTTTTCAGTACCTTACAAGTAAACAAAATTTGAAATACCAATTGGAAATTGTCTTCAAACTATTTAAAAAGAAAATTGATTTTTTTCAGATTTTTGTATATTAAACCACTATTTAACAATGTTCTATTTCAACGTGTTCAATAAACGGTACCAGGAACTGGCACATACTTTCTCACAAACATATTTAAATTATTAAACAGATTCACTGTGTCTTGTAGGGTGGGGTAGGAGAGGTGATTTTTTATTAAAGTAGGTGATTAACTAATAAATATTGTTATTATCTAGAGAGAAAATTATTCGATCGATTTCGAACAAATTTGCACCAAACACGTCAATTAGGCCTGTATAGGTGCACGAAAAAAGGTTTTGAAAATTTTTGAAAACAACTCCCTTTATGGCCAAAAAAACCGCAAAAATCAGTTATTATTATTAGCTAAACGAGAATTTTTAGAAAGATGCGGTTTTTTGCATATGGTAGGGTACATTAAAGGCTACAAATAAGCAAAATTTTATCAATGTCGTTAGTGCAGTTTTTTATAAAAAAATAATAACAGATTTTTTGGGGTTTTTTTGCCAAAAAGGTGCATGTTTTTCAAAATTTTTCAAAACCTTTTTACGTGCATCTATACAGGCCTACTTAACATGTCTGGTGCAAATTTGTTTGAAATCGATCGAATAGTTTTCGCTCTAGCTTGGTATACATACAGACAGACATTTTGTAAAAACCACTTTTTTGGACTCAGGGAGTCCCAAAACGGATATTT
Organism: Philaenus spumarius; assembly: GCA_018207615.1. Lineage (NCBI taxonomy): Eukaryota > Metazoa > Arthropoda > Insecta > Hemiptera > Aphrophoridae > Philaenus > Philaenus spumarius. The sequence goes on from JAGFPH010001810.1 coordinate 33,383, forward strand.
CCACAAAAATCTCAACATCGAATTTTTTGCGATCACTATACTTTCTCTATTATAGTGAGAAAATAATTCGACCACGCAGCTGAACCGCTGACGTGAGTTGAGCAAATTTCCAAAATTAAGTTTATATGCCTATGTTTTAGGGTTTCAACCAACAATTTGGGAATTAGGTCTACTCACGAAGGCGTTGAACAGTTGTCTGAGTGTACGCAATATATTAGTAGAATTTGTTTGCGCCTAGTAGCTTAGCGAGTTTGCACTTGGCTTCGAACCGGCTACTTTTATGGTATTTTACGTTTTGATCGATTTTGGGGGAACCAAGCAAGCTATAAGGTCGCGTAAAAAAACAAAATGTGCAGAATAACATCCTAAAATTTATATTTGTAGAAAATACTCAAAAACAAATTCATTCTCATAGTAAAAATCACAAAAAATAGTTACTTTCGGTCAAAAAACGTACTTCCGGTTGCTGGATTTTTTTTTGGTTAACGAACTCGTCCGAGCGACATAGACAACCAATATGTGTACCAAATTTGGACCAAATCGGACTTAAAATGCGGCCGCTAGAGTGCGAACACATATATACAAATATGATTTTTAATGACACCCCAAAACGTGTTCTGGGGACCATGATCGGTGCTCATTCACTACTCCGACCTTAGGTCTTACCCATAAGTTTCCTATAGAAATTCGTGTGTAGACCAATTTCACAAACTGTTGGTTGAAACCATAAAACATGTAAACTTAATTTTGGAAATTCGCTCAACTCACGTCAGCGGTTCAGCTGTGTGGAATTATTTTAATTAGTACCGATTGACCTAACGAGGTTTCAGTAAATGCGATATTCAACTCTGCCAATAGAATTACACGTCTAATAGACACCGAGACTTGTAGTTGAAGCAGTAAACTGGTAATGGCGCAGAAAGGCGTCAAATGTCCGGCTCTGTTTGTTATTATTTCCATCTTACATTGAACTGCATCCAACCGTGCGACGAGAACATCTTTCAACTGTTACAATTTGAATCTACAAAGATACACTTTTATCGCACAGATTATACTGTGTAGGAAACCAAGCAGTTTATAAGATCAATTTAAGTAAATCTATACGTATAAATAAAGTTAGTTTCTGTGATTTTTAAATAATTTTTTTTAAGCACATATGGTTATTCACACGTTACCAAAACTTAAACATGCATTTTTAGCGAATTTCCGTAGGAAAAATGAGCTATTGCAGTGGCCCTTATGGTGAGTCCCAAGGGCGGGAGTAGCAAATGAGCACCGATCATGGTCCCCAGAACACGTTTTGGGGTGTCATTAAAATTCATATATATATGTATATATGTGTTCGCACTCTAGCGGCCGCATTTTAAGTCCGATTTGGTCCAAATTTGGTACACGTGTTGGTTGTCTATGTGGCTCAGACGAGTTCGTTAGCCAAAAAATCCAACAACCGGAAGTACGTTTTTTGACCGGAAGTAACTATTTTTTGAGATTTTTACTAAGAAAATTAAATTTTTTTAGAGGGTTTTCTAACAATATAAATGTAGGATGTTATTCTGCACATTTTGTTTTTTTACGCGATCTTATAGCTCGCTTGGTTCCCCCAAAATCGATCAAAACGTAAAATACCATAAAAGTACGCGGTTCGAAGCCAAGTGGTGCAAACTCTCGAGGCCACTAGGCGCAAACAAATTCTACTAATATATTGCGTACACACAGATAGCTGTTCAACGCCTTCGTGAGTAGACCTATTTCCCAAATTGTTGGTTGAAATGCTAAAACATACTAACATAGGCATATAAACTTAATTTTGGAAATTTGCTCAACCCACGTCAGCGGTCCAGCTGCGTGGTCGAATTATTAGAGAATTGCCATAGCAAATATAAGCTATTGCAGTGCGACCTAAGGTCTGGAGTAATAAGTGAGCACCAATCATAGTCCACAGAACACGTTTTCGGGGAGGGGGGGCATTAAAAATGTTATATTTATTACAAACTAGGGGATCTGCCCCTGGACGCTTCGCGTCCCAACCCCACCTAAGATGGCTGCTTCGCTTCGCTCGCAGATGGAAAATTCTCTAAAGAATCTCGTTAATCTTTGGCTCGTTTGTACATATGTGACCGAGCACAAATCAGCTGTTTTATTTGGATGCTGACTCAAGCTCATTAAACATTACCGGAGCTCCTTCTCGGGTTAATAGCGGCTAAATGGATGATTGGATCTTGAATCTGACGGAAAATCTCAACTTTGAAATTTAATTTTCTACAACTTTTGTATTTAATATTTTTTGCTATCTCTTACCGTTTTCTTACTAAATGCGCTCAAAGTGGGAAAATGAAGAAATTGAAAAGTTCGAAAAAATCTTTCCCGCCCAAAAGGTACTTCCAAAATTTCAAAATGTTAAATTCTGGCAATTTACTCAACAGTTTCTCGTCGAGAGCTTTAATTCAAGTATGAGGTCGAGGGGGATTCGATTATTGGAAGTGCCTAATAATTAATGTCAATGAATCAGTGTTACCGTCTAACTTTATGTAAGTAGATATGATGTATATACCAGGTGTCCCAAAAGTTCCCCCCTTATTATTTTTTTTTTATTAATGGAAATTGACAGATTTGCTTTGGGGATTGTTAACATGAACAAAAATGAAGTTTTTTGGCGTATCGTAAATTTCAACCCCTCCCACAAAAATGGGGTATTTTGGGGGTAAGTCGAAAATGTTAAATGAGAACCTTTATTGAGTGACACATCATTTTAAAGGTCTTGATAAAAGAATAAGATTGGCGCAAACCGGAGCTCTGTATGTTGACTCTATCCAACATAATGGCCAATCAAAGTTATAATTTTTCCCCATTTAAATAACATTGAAATGTTAAAGATGTCACATCTGTTATTTTTTACAAGGATTGCATCCAGTAGATCACTCAATTTAAGTTATAAAACATAGTAATTAGTATAAAAACGGTAAAGGTAAGCCCTCTGGAATTCCCAGGTACTGGACATTTTACTATTAGGAGTCGACAAACATGCACAGTAACAAAGCATTTGCAAGGTTGTACCAACCGAAAGTCCAGTACCTGGGAATTACAGAGGGCTTAGCTTTACTTTTTTTATACTAATTACTTGGTTTTATAACTTAGATTGAGTGACCTTCTGGATGAAATCCTTATAAAAAATAACAGATGTATCATCTTTAACATTTCAATGTTATTTAAATGGGGAAAAGTTATAACTTTGATTGACCATTCTGTTAAATAGAGTTAACATACAGACCTCCGGTTTGCGCCAATCTTCTTCTTTTATCAAGGCCTTTAAAATGAGGTGTCAATCAATAGGGGTTCTCATTTAAAATTTTCGACTTACCCCCGAAATACCCTACTTTTGGGGGAGGGATTAAAATTTACGATACACAAAAAAACTAAATTTTTGTTCATGTTAACAATCCCCAAAGCAAATCTGTCTATTTCCATTAATTAAAAAAATAATAGGGAGGGGGATTTTTGGGACACCTCGTATGTGTTCGTTCTCTAACGGCCCCATTTTACGTCCGATTTGGTACACACGTTTGACTTCTAAGTCGCTCGGACGAGATCGTTAGCAAAAAAATATCCAAAATCAGGGGGTTTTATCCAAAAAACGTAATTACAGGAGATTACAATAACAAATTTGGACCAAACCGGACGTAAAATGCGTCCGTTAGATTGCGAACACAAATATACAAAGCCTATATATATATTTGTCTCGTAGCACTATTTGTTGATCTTGTGTCAGTTAACATTCATAGTTGATCATTTTCAAATGCTTATATATTAAGTTCTTGTTATAACAGAAAGCTAATTTTGACACCATTGAATTCAGAATATAAATTATAAATATAAAGTGTTTATTGATACCCGAGAACGTGTTCTGGGGACCATGATCGGTGCTCATTTACTACTCACTACCTTACGTTTAGTAATTTGTTTAGTTATATAGTTAATTTTAAGCCACGCCTTTTTTAGTTTTGGATAAACACGGGACATGAAACACTGCTATAGTTTGATTATTATAGCTCGTGCACTGAAGATGGCGACTTTGACGATGAAACGCGTTTGAGTTGGTTGAGATGCTGTGTTCAAGTTTTATTCTATCGAGAACTCTGCACACCTGACTGATTTAGAAGTTCACAAAGGTTTTTTTATATAGTAAATATCAACTTTGTTGTGAAAATCTGTTTGTAAGTTTTCGTAAAATACCCGAGCAGTTAGAGCCTATATTTTGTAATTGACCAAGCGAAGCGAGGTCTCCGTTTTAGCTCGACCGTTCGGCATTTCGTCTGTGTCTGTCTCACGATTACGGCCAAACGCCTTGAACGATTTTGATGATTTTTTGCATGAATGTTCCTTATTCCTAGGCCGAGCCATGTATATATACGGGTTTTTCCATTTTTCGTTTTTAACCCCTTAAATAAAATAAAAATGGCGGCCGCACCGTTTCTCTCAGTGTAAGCTTTTTTCCAAAGCCAGTTTGTGGCTTAACCGTAAGTCGATATTAAAACTAATAACATTTTGCGGGTAGCAAAATTGATTCTCAACAAAATTTTATTCTTGATTTTTTCCGTATCTCTAACGGTAAGCTCACAAAATGGCCGTAAACTTCAAATTTGTTAAAAATCGTCCAAGTTTTTGTATTTCAACCATGTTTTATACGTTTATTCTAAATCAATTCAAAAGTGTTCCATAGCTTTTTTGTAGATAAAGGTTCAAAGAATTCATATATGCCAGTAAAAAAAATGATTGAAGTAATATTAACAAAGTTATTAGCTCAAGAAACAAGCATGTTCAGTAACGAAAGGAAAAAGTTCAACTTTAGGCCTACATAAAAAGTAGTAGAAATTTTGTGTAATCTTTCTCATAAATGTAAAAAAGTTTCGTAATTTAGTTCTAACTAGAACTGTATAAAAATATTTATCAATTTCAAATTTCTTATTTTGAAAACACCAGTTTTTATGTTCCTGCGACAAGATTGCTAACAAAACTAGGCCTGTTTTGAATAGTAATTTAGGAATACCTTTGCCAAAAAATTACATAATATTATTATAAGAAAGCGTAGGCTATTGAAAGAATTGAAAGAGAAAGAAAGAGAATTGAACTGAATACTTGTAAATTATTATTCCATAAAAGTATTTGACTTAGCTTTACTTGAATTACAAAATGAGATGAAACAAATGAAACCATGAGGCGATAAAGGACATACAACAAATTACCTTTGGACAGCGTTGGAAGTGTTGGAACATGGTTGAGATCACTATCACGACGCGTTAACATAGTTTGCTTTCATTATTTCTAATATTGGAATATGATATGGAACTTATGATACATTGTTAAGTTTTAGTTATTTAAGTATGTAAATATTTAATTCTGTTTTCCCTCAATAACGCGATATTTTTAGCTACCTTACGCATTATTAACCTAAATAAAACACAATGCCCCCTAAAAGAAAATCTTTAGCAGTTAAAGCTCAAGAAAAGAAAAAAACGAGAACTAGAAACCCCGGAATCGCGGCAATTGCAAAATAATGTTTCACTGGCTAAACCTTCTGCTTACTGGCACACTATTTTTAACCTAAGCTCAAAACCACATTTGTTATTTCAACGAGCGAGGTCTACTGTTCACAGAACTACTAGTAAACACGATTCAGTGAGTGAAGGGCGCTTGTGTTGACAACCTGTTCAATGATGTATGAGTTGTAGGTTAGGTTGATGAACGATCAAAACACTTAATTTGTCGCCCTTCTGTCGATAGTCTGGAAGTAATAAACGATTGTTTTGGGACACGTCACTTACTGGGGTAGATTAAATACCTCTAGATTGTTTTTTACTTATATTAAAATACATACAAATTAATGTTTGTTGTCCGTAAATTCACAGCAAAAACGTGGCCTCGGAACGAAAAAACGAAAGACGTTTTCTAATGCTATTTTTTAAACCCACAGAAAATTTCCAATTCGGGACTTTTCTAAAGTGGGCTTTAAATGTTAAAACAATTTACTTAGGAAAGATGAGCAGTTACCGTGACTCTTGCGGTAAGGTCGGGAGTGGTCAATGTGAAAAATAAGCGATTATCATGCTTTTCAAAATGGCTTCTGTTTAAAAATGTCAAACATAAATTACTTAAAAACCATACATTTTTAACGAAACATTTCAAGACCCTTTTTTGTAGCCCTTTTCATTACCTGTATATCGGTTGGTGTAATTGTTAAAACAATCGAATGAAGGATAATAGTCAAGTTATGCGTAATAATGTTAGTTTGTTCATCTCGGCATCCTATACCAACAGAGTAAACACAACAATATTGTATGTACATTTGCTGTTATTATCTTTAACTTAGCTATTATCCTTCATCCGATTGTTTTGAAAGTTACACCATCCGATAGCGAATTAAAAGGGCTACAAAACAAAATTACAGTAACATTGCAAAATGAATTTGTAATTATTTGTATTTTACTCTTAGTTCACTGTTCACTGTTATATTGATTCTGATTTACTTTGTTTGTTTTTTTGCAAACGTTTGAAATCACTACTAGAATTACTGTAGTTATGTATGTTATTGTGATCGTGCTAATTCAAATAAAATGCCAATAACCATTTTTAAGAAGTCAAATTTATGATTTTGTAACCTACTGACCGTAAAACCGCTTAGAGTTGTCACAATTGTAACAAGTTTGGACTCATTTTGCGAGGAATAAAATTTAGAGTTCAGTAATTAGAGTAAAAGTTAAGAAAAGTTAACGGTTAGAAAATGTGATTTTGTAGCACAAGGGCCAGTTGGTGATTCATAATAGAACCATTAAGCAGGTAGACCGTGTGAGTGTGCCTGCGCGTGTGGGAGCGAAGGTCGATTTCATGGTTTAGAGCACATGGCTGTTTTGACAGACTATAGATATGAATTATTTTGTAATAAACGGTATCAGGAAACTGACACATACTTTCTCCATCATTATAGGAACTTAATTTTATATTTTTAAGAGTAATTTTCCCATAAAAATCCATAACATAACGGAAAAACCATCTTTTCTCAAAAACGGCTTGAAAGATTTTGATTAAAATTGTATAGTTCATAGTACTTTAGGTCCCTAATAAACTATAAAATTTTAATCAAAATCGTTAGAGCCGTTTTTGAAAAAAGTTGATTTTTCCGTTATTTTAAGGGTTTTTATGGAAAAATTACCCTTAAAAATAAAAAATTAACAAAAATGAAAAAACGCCTGGAGATACCGTGAATTAGTACCTCCATACCAAATTTCATCAAAATCGGACGACTGGTTAAGGCTCTATGTCTGATAACATCCACACAGACACACACTCAGACATCACTCCGAAAACCACTTTTTTTAGGTTCAGGGGACCGAAAACGCATATTTCCACCAAAAACTCAAACTCGAAAATTTTGACGAATACAATACTTTCTCCATATACTATGGTATAGGGGGAGATAGTAAAAAAACATTGGGTGTGCTTAAGACCACACGTTGGAAGTGATAACTTCTATGGCCGATTTATATTTTTAACAGTATTCATATTACACAAGTCAATATATTGTCAAAAAATATTATATATCATATTTTGAAATTGCATGATTATAATATTATAATATTACTATGTAATAATATTATAATTGTAATAAGTGTACGAAAAATAGTGATCATAATGTAAGCAGTATTTATTTAGTGACTAATGATTTTGAGTGAGGTATTAGTGTATGCACTCTACATAGAATTCTAAGAATAATTCAATATGTAAAATAGTTATAATAATAATAATTATAATATAATAATTATAATATTATTATAACGTATTATTATATATTATGTATACTATATTCCCTCTCCACGCGCTTGCAATGTTCGCTATTGCAATAATATGGTTACCTACAGCAAATGTTACACCTTAAAGTATTTTAGCTGATTCTGTGTGTATTTTGAGACAGTGGTTTTTTACCGCTTGCCTATGTGGTTTTACGCGATTTGTATTAGAAAAACGCTTTCGTTTTTTCCCGTTGTTTTTTTTTTTTTTTTTTTTTTTGTATTTGTTCTGGATGCAACCGAACTGCATCAGATGATGAAGTACACTGTTCTGATAGGGTTGGAAGTTGACAAATTTGGAGACCATCGTCTGAAACATGACTAACAACTCTGGTCCTCACCTCAAACCCCAGTTAATCAGTGGCATGTACAATTACAGTCAAAGAGTAGAATAAGTATCGGCCATCCGGCCTAGAAGAAACTACTCTGTGAGGAATAGACACTCCATTAACGTGTATGACCTCCATTGTTGTAATATTTAGCTAAATTTTATATTTAAGTGAGTAATAATAAGTTACAGTAAAATAAAACAATGTAAAATATTACTTTGTCAAAATGTACAAAATGTAAAATTTTGTCTAAACTTACTTCAGTTAGACAAAAATCAATCTTCTTTACAAAACTTAAAACGCACAAATATAATGATAATTATTATAATTATCCCTTACATATTGAATTATTCTTAGAATTCTATGTAGAGTGCATACACTAATACCTCACTCAAAATCATTAGTCACTAAATAAATAATGCTTACATTATAATGGTCACTATTTTTTCACATTCTTATTATAATATAATATTATTATAATATATAAATATTATAATAATTATAATAACGTATTGTTATATACTATGTATCGTCTATTCCCTTTCCACGATCTGACTTGTGTCCAAGCGAAAAGATTGCGTGACGCGAGATTTCAGAAACATAGTCAAGCGAAAGTGCCCAACGGGCCAATAGAAGTTATCACTTCAAAAAATTTTTGAATATCTGGAAAACGAAGCTTTTCCGTATATATGTTGATACGAATAATTTTGCTTCTTTTTAGATCCCTTATTACCTCCTAAAAAAAGTTGTGCCAACCCCTCGCAAAACACCCTGCATATGTACAATTTTCGTATTATTTTAATATCGAATTACCAAATATCGATCATTACATTGTTAAGTTTAAGTTGGCTACCTTTCCATATACATTTTGACTATTGTCTCCTCGCTCTATAGGCTACGTTAATTAAAAGATAACAAAACAGAGTTTATCCGCGAATTATTAAAGGCCATTAAATAATGCATTAAGAAATTGAATACAACGTTCCGCGCCATACCGTATTATAAAAGAAGTAATTACGGGTGTATCCTTATAGACGAGTTTAAAGGGAGGAGGGATCGCTTAACTGAGTTCCTCAAGTAGAATTGTGGAGAGCTCGGCAAACAAGTCGGGAGCTACGGCTAGGGTAATTATCAGCCACTAAAAGAGATGTTCCATTTACTAAAGAATTTATTAGCGGCCTATATTGTCTCCTAATGGTTGTATACGACCGCGGACCCGTTGTAAGAAAACCATTTACCCGGAGCCGAGGGGCGGGAGCCTCATTACAATATGAAAAGGAACGGTAATAAATAAAATAATAGCAAACTAGCGGAGCCGTTCTATCGCCGTCAAGCTCGGCTGCGCTAAGTGTACGGGACGGGATTTCAAACTTTAATTGCACTGTACGCGGTTACAAAGAAAACTGTTGTGGTTAAAGTAGATTTAACGTTCTATTATGGAACCGATGAATCGAAACCGTCTGCGCCGTTCTAATGTGTCTTGTGATGTGCGCTCGCAGACAAAGTAAATAAAACCTGCGGTAACGTCAGCTCCGAGCTATAAGTACAAAATGTATAAGAATTTTAAGGTCATCTATTTTGATACGATCAGAACAGCGACCACAGAATTAAAAATACACTAGGAAATTTTTACCCCCCTTTGTTGCAGTAGTTCTATTTCTATTAAGACGATAATCAGAGGAGTAACGGACGGTAAAAATTCCATAGGCGGTACAATTAAGCCTCGGCTACGATACAAGCGCTGAGCGCTGGGCGGCGAGCGTTACTAGCAAGTGCAAGCGGCGTGGCCTGAGCGGCAGATGTGGCTACGATGCAAGCGACAACATTCCCACACTTGTCTCAGTCAACGAGATGACGTCACACGAGGAGCTATAGTCTGTATGAACCAGGGCTCTATAACAAAAGCTATACCATTTTGATCATTTACCGTGACCCAGTATCGAACATAAACGTTTATGTACATAAACGTTATTCCCGTATCAAACAACTGTACTTCGGGAGTCGTGGCGCGGCACCTCCTCGCGCTCATTTAAAAAACGATTTCATAATGATGTAATCATTTTATCACAAATCGGTGAATTGGATAGTTTAGATCAATTCATTGGCTACAACTTTCCCGCTGGAAGTTTGTTTATAACCCAAAAATAAAAAATTTCCTCGCTTAGTAACTTTTTCATGTCAGTCTGTGATAATTCTCAAATATTTTCAATTATTAAAATTCGAAATACCTGTTAAAATAAAAGTTTTTTATACTGTTAGAATCCGTACTTTATGTAGATTAAGAATATCTAAATTTTATTTTACCGAAGCCTTTCCATCGAGTTACAACAGCGAGTTAACGACTGCGCACACATTACTGAAATATTACCAGCTAGCGTGTATCAGCATGGTGACGTCAGAGTGAAACTGGCGGCACAGTGCCGAGATCAAAGAAACGGTTTAGTCCTTGTTATAGAGCCCTGGTATGAACTAACCTGTCTCCTGACCCTCGGTCTACCTGAGACAGGCCCGGGTAAAGCTGGATTTACACATGTAGTAGCCTACTGTGCGCGTACTGTACCGCTACTGTGTCGTGACTGTCTTCGACCGTCTTGATTTACACATATGGTACTGTGCTCATACCGAAGTGTTGTCGACCGTAGTACTCGATGGGAAACGTAGTGTGGTTATCATTGATCAAGACGAAGAGAACGAAATTCTTGCCTGTGCTTGTATGAAGTACCTAATTCACTGCCAATCTCTGTCCATAAATTAATTGTCTTTTATAAGTTATTGTCATAGTCTCTATGACTTAAATCGTAGAGAGCGCGATGTTCACGAACAAGTCAAATTAATTTCTCTTCATTCATTTCAAAATTTAGCAGGTTGTCACAAATTATTAAATTAAATTAAATAAATAGAATAATAAATAAACAAATAACGCACAAAATTTAATTTATAAAGTAATAAATAATAAAGTAAACTAAACCAATAAAATTTGACTAATCATTCAAATTGATCAAATTCCAAAAATTAATCGTAAATTTAAAATCAAGTAATGTTCACCAACGAAAGCACAAACATTACATGAAATGTTGATTTGTAGCCGGATATCCCCAATCCCGTGTCTAATCTGCTTCTTAGAACGGTCTACTGCTGCAGTCTATGGCAGTTTACAGCAGTCTCGGTCGGTCTAGACCAGTCTAGACTGTGGAGTACTGTGCGCCGACCGTGTCGGACTGTCGTCTGTCATGACCTTGAAGAATCATTTTAGAAGCAGTCGAAGGGAGAACAGTCTGAGCACAGTACGCGCACAGTCCTACATGTGTAAATTGAAAACAGTCTGTACAAGGAATTCAAATGGGTTAGACCATTTTTAATTTGAAACAATCACGACACGGTAGCGGTATAGTACGCGCACGGTATGCGCACAGTACTACATGTGTAAATCCAGCTTAATTCACCGACGCCCGCAGCTGTTTTCCTAATTAGTCACCTTTAAGCTTCCCCACTAGCTTAAGTGACTTTTTTACCCGAATCATAATTTCCGAAATTTTATCAAAAATTTGAGAAGTACATAAAAAAATAAGATCAACGATACTAAACAAGGGCAAATTTGATAAAAAACAAACAATATTGAGGTAATAAGAAATATAGATAGTCTGTTTAAAGCTTGTAATAATAAAGTTGGTTTTCTGTAACAATATGACAATGAAATTACATTGATAGAACTTCTTTACTTGCAGATTCACAGTGCGAGATGACCCCTCGCTGGAATCAACAACTGCACTAATAAAAACTATCCTGGCCCCATATTCATCTAAACATAATCTATAGTCTAGAATTTTGTTATAATAGTTTGTAAAATATTATTTGTATTATGCCTATAAGTTTGTAGTACAGTAGTTAATATGTATATAGTTAATATTTATTATTATTGTAATATGTAATGTAATTTCATTGTCATATTGTTACAGAAAACCAACTTTATTATTACAAGCTTAAAACAGACTATCTATATTTTTTATTACCTCAATATTGTTTGTTTTTTTATCAAATTTGCCCTTGTTTAGTATCGTTGATCTTATTTTTTTATGTACTTCTCAAATTTTTGATAAAATTTCGGAAATTATGTTTCGGGTAAAAAAGTTACTTAAGCTAGTGGGGAAGCTTAAAGGTGACTAATTAGGAAAACAGCTGCGGGCGTCGGTGAATTACCCGGCCTGTCTCAGGTAGACCGAGGGTCAGGAGACAGGTTAGTTCATACAGACTATAGTGCTGACAGAAATACTTAGTGAGAGACCAGTATTTATAGGAAAACCACAATATAGGACTACTATATCTTTAACCGTAGACTTAAGTGATATTTACTTTTGTCTAGAAATTCAGGTGTAACCCGGGTAGAGAGTATTTTAAAAATATATGCTTCCTGTGAAAATAACAATGGTAAGTAGTCCCATAACAGAAAGTTTTAATCCGTTGGTGGGTGTTGTTTAATCCATAATTCATGGTGTTTAAAGAATAAATAAGTACTTGAACCGAATGCAAAATTCCGAAAGCGTAATCGCAAAACTTAGCATCTTTTTTGTTTACCGTCGGATTTTCTTGAAATTTTGTATATAAGTGGTCGTTAGTATGTCATGAACGTAGGTATACGTATCAAAAATACTTAATTTTGCCTTTTTAACCAATGTCATATGTTTGTTGAAAGTAAAGAAACCCTTGAGCGTCGGGCGGCAGTCGAAAAATTATCTAACTGGTTTGATCATCGAAGAAACAAATGGTTTGATCCTGAGCGACACCCTGCGGCGAGCGTTATGCCAAGGCTCATCCGCCGCTTGCATCGTAGCCAGCCAACCGTGTTTAACAAGGAAACTCCATCAGTTAGATCATTTTCGTGCGCCGCTTGCACCTGCTGCTGCCGCCTGCCGCCCACCGCTTGCATCGTAGCCTAGGCTTTACACTCTGACACCGGCCGCCCGTACATGTTGCCACATTACCCGCGATACGAAGCTCGTGTTCTAACTGTTGTGTGATAGAAACTAGAATAGCTAATTTTTACCTTTTCGGAAAATGTAGCTTTTCAGCTACATTTCTCTCGCTTACATGACGCACCTGCCTTAAAATCAAAAATGATTCTCGTAATGCAACTTTTTGATGTCACGAATTAAAAATTATAAATAAGTTTGGACTTTATTTGATTTTTAAAGTGCCAAACCATTTTCATTTCAAATTGTGAACACACACCATTAGCGTCCCACACTATTAAACTGTAAGTTTGTCGAATTTCAAAGATTTTCGAGCATTTTCAGCTATTGAAATCACGATGTAAATGAATAGGGCGCACTGAAAATTTCACTCCCCTCTAGGCCCGCTCGACGTTTCTATCCTCACACAAGATGGCCGACCTAGCTTAGACTCCCACGATGTACAGGCTTGTGGCATGACCAGTCAATTTAATTCTGTGGTCGCTGGATCGGAATAAATTTAAACTAACTTCAGCATCGCTGATTAAGGAACTCCGCTCACGGGGCGAGAAGGAATCGAAGCGAGAGATACTCGAACTCGATGGGATTTCCCCTACACTCGACTTCCTATGTAAGAGAATGGGGATCCACCAACGAGGCGTTTTGTTGTCGAAGCGAAAGAGACTCGAACTGAGCAAACTGTTGAGAACGGGAAAAATCGAGCGTGACGCTTGAAACGATGAGTCTTGTTGATCATGGAGGTGTTTAATGTGAAATTTGTTGGGGAAGTTGAAAAACCCCCTGAGTTATTCATATCCTCTAGGAATATTCTAGGAAGGAATATGCAGATAAACCACGGAATGAAAGGAAGTAAATGTGTCAACTAAAAAATATAATTTCATTATATTATTTTTAAAATATAATTTATACTTGCAAAGTTTTATTATAAACTAGCTGGCCCGACCCGGCTTTGCACGGATAGACAAATCAACCTGATACTAATAATTAGCCCAAGTGTTTTAGTTCATTGTAAAAAAAAAGAAAAAAAAAGTTCATTGTAGGCCTAATCTAAAATTGTATTCAGTTTTTTGTTCCCCTGATAAAATCAAAAGAAATCTTTCTTCTTCTTCCTTAACCTTGCAACTGTCCATGTTAATTTTTTTCAACAAAGTTCCGTTTTTTGCGTTTTGCAAGCATTTTTTCAAAAATTCGCCAAAAATAGTAAATGAACCCCAATCCAAAAGTGTTCCATAGCTCTTTTTTTAGATAAAGGTTCAAAGAATTCATATATGCCAGTAAAAAAATTATTCATGTAAAATTGTAAAAGTTATTAGCTCATGAAACAAAAAATGTTCAGTAACGGAAGAAAAAGTTTAAACTTTAGGCGTACATAACAAGTAGTAAACATTTTTTGTAATTTTTTCGTAAGTTTAAAAAAGTTTCGTAATTTAGTTCTAAATATAAATGTATAAAAACATTTATCTATTTCAAATTTCTTATTTTGAAAACACCAGTTTTTATGTTCCAAATACACGATTGTTAACAAAACTGGGCCTAGTTGTAACGTAATTTACTCATATATGCTTTGCCCAAAAATGAAATATTATTATAACAAAGTGTAGAGAATAAATCAAAGAATTGAACTCTATACTTGTATATTACCATATCATAAAATTGTTTTACTTAAAATCAATTGAATTACAAAAGTGAGATGAAACAAATGAAATCTCGTGCGGACAAAGGAAATTCAAAATATAACCGTTGAAGACAATAAAAACAGCTTTGTTTTGCAATCTCAAGCGGTAGTATGAATTCTGCGCAAATATGAAATTTCAACTGCTGTTTGAATAACACCTAACCAGTCAATTTTAGTTTGCTTTATACCAAACGAAAGATTGAACTTTGGTCTATAAATAGATATAAAAAAGTCTATTGAAATAATTCGAATTATAAGAGATATCTCGTACGCAAAATATACTGTTTTATTGGTTGAAATCTGACCAATTGCAAGGGTCTACAAAACGCGCCACAACTTTTGAACTATTTTTCCGATTTTTGATTGGATGGAAGTTTCAGATAGGTAACAGTGTGATGAATCCTTCAGTATACAGATATAACTCAGAAAAATACCGAGCAGGCTGTATTGAGAGACATAGAAACTGGAATTAAAGGTAGTTTCGGCGCATTAAAATTCGCGCGACATTGGCTTTTAGAAAACTCAAAAACTGCAACGATGATTACGTATGTAAATATACGTTTTAGAAAAAACTTGTAAATACAAAAGTTAAAGCATAGATCATTTACTTTCCAACGGTTTCTGAATTATTGCGATTGGATGATTTTTAATGGGTGAAATATTCAATACAAGTTGAGATGTCACGCACGGCGAAGTTCAGTGTTTTATGCGTGGAAAACTGCACAATTGTGCAGTTTAACAGTTCCAGGGTTAAGATTGACCTTCCATAAGATTAACATTGAAACTTTGAGGGCCACTGGGGCGTAGCCCTAATGTCCTAGGACTTCGGTAAATGGCCTAAAACCTTCCCAGGGTTAACCTGTGTTACTATGCAAAATTTCAAAGCAATCGGATGGACGGTTTGGTAACGCATAAAGGACAAACATACAAACGGACATACATTGAATTTTATATATATAGAAGATAATCATTAAAAAACTCCGATCAAATTTTAATTATTGAAGCCATTGATTATAAATATAGAATATTAGGTATTAATAAAAACATTAGTTATTTACTTTCGGGGTTATCTGGTGTCTTCCTTTCTTTTACTTTCTTCGCCCTATACGTAGTATATGGAGAAAGTATTGTTTTCGTCAACATTTTCGAATTTGAAGTTTTAGGGGAATTATCTGTTTTGCTGCTCCCTGAACCCCCAAAATATGTTTAGTGGAATTATCTGTGTTAATGCTCCCTGAACCCAAAAATATTTTTGGTGGAATTATTTGTTTTGGTGCTCCCTGAACCCAAAATAATGGTTTTTTGGTGATGTCTGTCCGTGTGTCTGTTAGGATGTGTACAGAGTTGGATACCAGACAAACAGTCCGATTTTGATGAAATTTTGGTGTGTAGGTGTAGTTCTGGAATATCTCCAGGCGTTTTTATCATTTTTTCAAACTTTTGATTTTAAAGGGGTTTTACCCATAAAATGGCCAAAAAACGAGAAAAATCTAAATTTCTCAAAAACGGCTCTAACGGTTTTGATAAAATTTGGCTTATTTGTAGTCTTTAATGTACCCTACCACATGCAAAAAACCGCATCTTTCTAGAAATTCTCATTTAGGTTATAATAATAATAACAGATTTTTGGGGTTTTTTTGGCCGAAAAGGAGGTTGTTTTTCAAAATGTTTCAAAACCTTTTTTCGTGCATCTATACAGGCCTAATTGACGTGTTTGGTGCAAATTTGTTCGAAATCGATCGAATAGTTTTCTCTCTAGATAATAATAATAATAATATTTATTAGTTAATCTCCTAATTTAATGTCACCTCTCCTACCCCTCCTACAATTATGAAGTCACAGTGAATCTGTTTAATAATTTAAATATGTTGTGAGGAAGTATGTGCCAGTTCCTGGTTCCGTTTATTTCTATTTAAAAACTTTATTATTTATAAAAAATTACGATGCTATTGCATTAAAAAAATTTAATTTAACCTGAAGACATAATTGTATTTTGAGAATTTTCTTTAACGATACGTGGCAAATCTAACATATATTGCACACAAAGTTACTTAACCTAGATGCAAATTGCGTCTACCGTTGCTTTTGTTAAACAAGTTCAACCGAAAGACTTATTTGCAATGATTACGAAAATTCAGCATTAATTTTGTATTATTTCCGAAGATTAATCTTTCTGCTCAAATATTCGGACAATTTCTTTCATTATAAATCCCATGATAAGCTTAAACTTCACAATAAGCTCCTCCAATTAAATTACTCTCTCCCGAATCTGTTTTTATTCCAAACTCATCCTTTCCGACAAATGCAATTTTGATAGACCTTCCAGATCCTTTTAGGTCGCCATTCTCAAATCCGATTAAAAATTATACCCAACAGTTTTACTCCTACAAAATAAATAATTCGACCACGCAGCTGAAACGCTGACGTGAGTTGAGCAAATTTCCAAAATTAAGTTTATAGGCCTATTTTTTAGGGTTTCAACCAACAATTTGGGAAATTGTTCTAGACACGAAGGCGCTGAAATAGATCACCTAAGCCTTCAGCTTCGACTCCCGTGCTTTTCGTGGATTTATTGTGAACTAGGAATAATTTATACTCGTAGTGCATAAAAGAATAAAACATTTTGAGAATAAATTTTTTAATTTTTACAAAAATAGCATATAACATACAGTAATTATCAACTAGTGGACATGGCAATGCTTCGCTATTGCTTGATTTACCTAACCTAAAATTATATTGAGTTTTTGATCCAAATCAGTTGTTGATCAAAATCAGCTGTTGATCAAAATCAGCTGTTTTAAGCTTTTCATACGAACAGCTGTTTTTTGTGCCCCTGATAAAATCAAAAGAAATCTTTCTTCTTCTTCCTTAAGATTGACCTTCCATAAGAATAACATGGGAACTGTAAAAGCCACTGGGGCAGAGCCCAAGGGACTTATTCAAAAATGTAAGGCCAGTTTGCAAATCTACGCGACACGCTCTTTCCAATGAGACGTCAATGGATAAAATCGGTTAAGAAATGGCGGTGGAGTTCAACCGACAAAGTTTCATGTAGCGTATTAATTATATAGATAGTTCATGTACTACAATCTATATAAATAAGAGGCTTTGTCCTGGCTGGCTGACTGACATAGAATCAACATGGAGCAAAAACTGCTTAAGATACAAATACAAAAATTTAAATGTATATTGAATTTTGCAAAATTTTTATTTTAAAGCTTAAAAATAGTGAAAATGTGGGGTTCTGGCCAAGCCCTATAACAGATAAAACAGCTGTTCCGGTCAAAAGCTTAACAACACATGTTTGTTTACATTCATTACCATAGCAACCAATTAGCAAATTTAGAATCAGTTTTGCAATCTTCACAACCAACCGCTTTATGGGTTAAATTAACAAACCTAAAGCAAACACTAACAAAAGTGAACGAAAAATGCTTACTGCATTATAATTCAATTCAAACATCTGTTGTTACATATTATAAATAAAACAGCTGATTTGGATCAAAAAATTAGGTTAGTTTAGGCCTACAACGAACCAAAACGCATTTATTTGCAACCAATTTGGCAAATTTATAATCAGGTAAGCTAATTA
>JAGFPH010001810.1:65280-94955 GCA_018207615.1 Philaenus spumarius
ATTCTTGTGTCCTTATCAAAGCAATTTACATTTAAAGCTGCATCCGGATGTACTATCACGTACGTAGACACAGTAGTACAATCCCATGTTAAACTATTACGTAATGAAAAAGTTTAAAATTTTCAAGAGTAATTTTGTCATTTAAACATCAATTCAAATTTTAAAATTTTTTTAAGGACCATGTAACATGTAGCACATATTTTGGTGGACTCCTTAGTGGTAGGAAAGTAGTAAATAATATACATTTCATGGTTTAGTGTTCTTTCGATAATCGCTGCAGTCGACCTTTGTATATTTTCCTTGTATACAGACTGACTGAACTGGTATTGTATTGCGCCCGTCGATCTGGCAACACTGTTATATAGTTTTCTGCATTGCTTCCTTTCTTTTAACTTTAAATCCTTTCAAATTCCATGCTTTGCACATTTGTTTCATGCTGAGTTTCATTTATCTTAAACTGTTCATGAGATAATAATTTGATTTAAAAAAAACGCATACAGAAGGATAACTTCTAAACCAAGCAAGATAGGACACGCATTATGTTGTATTATTTGCCAGTTTTCACCTGCTGAATAACATTGTAAAGTTTGGTAGAATTGTCGCAAGAAACCCTGTAAAAAGTGGGTGCTGTAATGATAGGTTTTCAACGGATTCAACAATGATAGCGATTTAAATGTTTCAATTGATGTATAACTAAAAAACTACAGTAATTATCATGAGTTTTGCCTACAATATGCCCCTACATACTGTAAGAATATATAATCACGGGAAGTTAATATTAATAAATTTAAGAATAAGGTTTATATACGCTATTATAATGAGTTTGGTTGGGTTTGTAAAAACAGTTAAGTCTACATCATCCAAGGTTCAGACATAACTGAAGAAATTATGACATAAGATAAATTAACTGTTTTTAAAAATACACTAAAACCTTGTTTATCTGGTTTTGTTGGGACGAGTACCGTTACGGATAAACCTAATATCACGGGGTTTTATGTAAAAACGTATGTTTTTATGAATCCTTTATTGTAATATACAATAATCACTACTGGTAAGTATAGAAAAATTAGTTCAATTATTGGAAGAAATAAGACCAAGAAAACTGAAACTGTTTTTTAAAGAAATCGGTAATGTTCTTCTGCTTCACTGTCTGATATTTTAATTCTGAACACAATTAAGTCACTGCACAATTATTATTAATAATGAATTGTGATTTAAAAAGTTACTGTACTCAGCAACAATATAGTTTACTTTTACTCAACACAACACTGATTTTACGACAATATAACAGAAGTAAACAAACAAGTGGCTCTGCCGCTGATTGGCGGGCGCATCAGACTCATATTGACAACGTCAGTAATACAATCATTCATGTCCACAGCTGTGGCGAGCCGTATGCTCAGTGCAACAAAACTAACACCCTGCAAGGGATCTGCCTCAACTAGCGTTGTATTGTCGTACAAATTTTAATTTTTTTTCTGAGGACCATTGCGGATAAACTAGAGTTCCGGATAAACAAGGTTTTAGTGTACAAGGAAACATTTAAAATTCAAGCTGATCTTTCAAATACGAATAAATCATTTTATAACATAATAACATAAATGTGCAAGGGTGCGAATAGAAAAAAAGACAAAATGCCAAAGAGGTTTTTATGAATTTTTGTGGTAGTACCAAGCAATAACTACATTATCACCATCAGTGCATAGTCTATTATAGGCTATTTACAGAACTAACTGACCATTCAAAGCTTAATCTATACTAATATTATAAAGAGGTAAACTTTGTTTAAATGAAGGGGGTGATCTCTGGAACAATTGAACCGATTGAAAAAATAGTTTTACTAATAAAAAGCTTCACTATCCCTGAGTAACATAGGCTGTAATTCATTTTGATAAACACATTTTTTATTTCAATATTTGTAAATTTAATCGGAAAAAATTCTTAGGTTAGGCCTAGACTGATGAATTACCATAGCAACCAATTGAATAAAATAATAGATAAAACAGCTGTTTGCTCTAATATTTCTATTAACAGCTGATTTCAAACTTTGAAGCAATCATTTGTATTTCTAACTTTTAAGGTTTTTATTGAAGTGTAGACCTGAACATTGCTGGTTCTTTTAACTTTTATTATAACTGCTATTATGAAATATACAAAATAATTTGATTTGAACATTTAACATTATTTACCATCTTAGCTTTGGGGTTATTATTAATCCTACACCTTTATTATAAAGAAAACATAACTTGATTATGTGTATAGAAGGTTTCAACGTGGTTGGGGTGCGGAGCAAGCAGGGGTTTCCCCTAGTGATAAATAAACACAAAGCTTAAAAAATGACAGAAAAGAAAGCAATTAAAATTGAAATGTTATTTACAATTTAAATAATAAACCTGGAAACTTTAATTACATAATTTTCTTAAATACTGTGAACAACTATTGGTTCACATTTTCATTACTTACGGATCCAAATTAAAAACATAGCTCGCATCAAGCGTCCTTTCTTGTGTATACGTAAGGTTATAGTCTATCATTACGTTTAACACGTGACTTAGTTCTTCCTTTTCTTTTTGGCTGTACAACTGCAAGCTAACCTAAAATTGTAAAAAGTCTTATTAATACTCAATACTTAGCAAATTAACAACGACAATACGAGACATAAACTTACAACTTTAGCCTTACATTTTATACATTCTTAAGAACATACAGTAGAGCCGCGGTTATCCGAGCCCCGACTAACCAAATTCCGGGATAACCGAGGTAGTAAAATCAAACAAAAAAAAGTTCGGAAGTTCGGTTTGCGGGAGACGCATGCGCTAAAGTAACCGCGCAAAGTGAAATCCGCATATAGCGACAAATATACTTTACTGTACTAATCACATAATATTTCGTCAAAAATGGTACCGGTAAATAAAACGAGCAGAGTTTAATCATTAATAAAAACTGTACAATACAGTAATTCCAATGCTTTGCTAAACATCAATAAGATTAGGATTTTTTACGTTTTAAGGTATTTTGACCAGTACAAGTACCGTTTATTCAAGAGAATAATAGATTTTCTAAATAAATTAGACCAGTGCTGATGGACGCCAAAAAATATAAAAACTAAAAAAAAATTAACAGCATGAGACCTACTGGAAGAGGAGCAAAATATTGCCCGAATGACGGGAAAAATAAATTGGAGTCGACAAAATGGAGAAGGGGTGAATTTTTAGGAGTTGAAATGTTATTTCATGGTTTTTCGCAATTTGCAACGAAAGTTGACCTCCTATCGAAATTTTTAATTTCCTTATTATTGACCTTTTTTTAAATTTTATATTATTAAATGATGCAAGATATATTAAAATCCTATAAAATTATGTTTGTGTGGGTTTCATTTAAATGTTTTACATTGGAAATTTACGAAAACATATAAAAAAACAAAACTTTAATGTGTTTTAGAAATAATTAACGTTTAAAAATTACGCCTTTTTGTAATTTAAAATTACATTAAATCAAATTTTACTGTAAATACTACATATAATAATAATAATAATAATACGTTTTTGTAATAAACAGTTTTGTACTTAATAAACTTGATGTGAATGTAACTAAAAAACTTCTTTAAATTACAAAAAAAGGTCTAATTCAGTACATAAAAAGGTGTATTTCCACTAAATTTTGCGACAAACATACAAGTTTTGCACAAGACAAAAATTAAAACGGGTTTTCCGATTTTCTCGGAAAATTTGAGGTTATGTGGAAAAATGTTAAATATAAAAGTTGTAGATCTTTTTATTGCCAACAACTTTTTTCTTTAACTTTTTTTTTGTAGGATGTTATTTTCGCTGCAAATCGTGAAAAACCATATTTACCCCCAAAAATTAACCTCATTTCGACCTTCTATCATAATCAAATCCTTATTTATGTCCTTGTTTATTCTTTGCAGCCCTACCTATTAAAGGTAACATGAAATTAATATTTTCGAAAGGTTTCAACTGTTTATTTCAATAGTTTTAATAAATAAATATGAGTTTAGAACAAAAATGTAAAAAATTGATTTTTGAAAATCTGTTTTTTCATTTTATGGCGTTTTCTCGAAAATGTTTCCATAGTAGTGCTACTCTTTTATTACATAATCTAAAAGTAGATGCTTTAACGGGGAAAATGCCGGCTGGTGAGCTTGAAAAGACAAACTTTATCGGTTAAACTTTTCTGTTGAAAATGAGGTAACTTTTTCGGAATTTGTCGAAAAAAAAAAGAAAAGTCTGTATTTTGCTACAAAAAAATTACGGCTTACTTGAAACATAATAAGTTATATTTTCACCAAATTTCGTGAAAAAAAATAAATTTTTGCACGAGGAAAAAATAAAAAACTGAAAAATCGGTTTTTCCGATTTTTCCGGAAAATTTGAGGTTATGTGGAAAAATGTAACATACAAAAGTTGTAGATCTTTTTATTATCAACAACTTTGATATTTAACTTTTTTCGATAAGAGGTCAACTTTCGTTGCAAATTGCGAAAAACCGTGAAATAACATTTCAACCTCTAAAAATTCACCCCTTCTCCATTTTGTCGACTCCAATTTATTTTTCCCGTCATTCAGGCAATATTTTGCTCCTCTTCCAGTAGGTCTCATGCTGTTAATTTTTTTTTTTTTTAATGCATCAGCACTGGTCTAAATAACATTATTTATTTATAAGTAGTGAACTAAATGAACAATCAAACAAATGACTTGAATAAACAATAATATTAATCGGGTAGTCGGATACACTTAGTAGCGTAGTAAAAGTAGAGACAGACGTCTGTGATTATTGTTTACACGATGGTGATGTCATTATTCCTTATTTTGACTTTTCTTGTACCTGCTTCCTATTGTGTGTAACTTTTACCCTATTCGGCTTACCCCCTCTCACACATCTCCTTTAGATTGTGTGAGTACAGTAGTTTGATTCAGTATCAAATAAACCCTCGCTCTTAAAACGTCGCATGTGTCATACTCCATATCGTTTGTTTAGTTTTCAAGCGAGCGAGTTCAGTTAAACAGAAAACAAACTTCTTATGGACTTATTTTTTACTGGAACATGTACTGTAGCCTATGTATGTCTTTTTATCACTTTGTATTTGTATTTTATTTTAATTTGGACATTAGTTTTTCATTTGATAATACAGTAGATGCCTTTTTTCACATCTTTGATCACGTTTTCATTGATTTCACCAGTTTACCATAGGATTCCCTCTCGATTTTTTACAGAATCCGTGCTATTCGAGTATTTGCTTATTCGGTCCACGTTACCTCGGATAACCGTCGCTCTACTGTACTTTCAAAGCCAACATAATAATGCTTATTATTAGTTTTAACGTCAAAGATGGAAATATTAATTATTATAGGTAATATTTTTGAGATTAAATTACTTCTTATGAAAAACAATAGATAAGGAATACTACCTACAAGTTCAACGCTGTTTGAGGGAAGCAATAAAAAAAATGCCTGGATTTGTATTAAAACAATTCCTATGGGTTTTGCAACACCATAATGCACCTGCTCACACTTGATTGCTTGCTCGTGAATTTTTCGACAGAAACAACACTGTAATGTTGTTCCAGCCTCTATATTCGCCAGATATGGATGAGTCCGTGTGACATTTTTTTCTGTTCCCAAAATAAAGAGAACCTTAAGGGCCGTTGTTTTGCAAGCAAAGATGAGATTAAAAGCTCATTGTTGAGAGAAATAAATGCTATCCCAAAGATCAAGTTCGAAAAGTGACTCAGGGATTCAAAGAAGCGCTGGCGGACTACAGTATTTTGAAGGGATAACTTTAATACAGACATATAAATCAAATTCTTTCAAAAAAATTCCTGTTACTTCTTGAACATACCTTGTTAATCATCATACTCTAACATTTATGAAAATCACTATCAATTAATTTAATTAATTAGGCACAGAACTTTTCTCCCATTATTTCTAAAGGAAAGTTCATTATTTTATTTTACAGTATGTGTCACTAGCTGGCCCGATCCGGCTTTGAACGGATAGACAAATTAAAGTTAAATGTATGTTAAGAAAAAAAAATATCAATAAATATATTACACTATGTATTTCTTATGGGGATTTTTAGTAACTTTGATCCCCCTAAAATAACACATTTTTTTAAAACCTTTCTTAGCGAACACTTAGGGCCCTAGAGGAAGCTACATACCAAATTTCATTCCAATCCATTCGGGGTTTTTTTTTTTAGTAACTTTGATCCCCCAAACCCCCCCTTAAATTTTAAGTTTTTTAATACCTTTCTTAGCGAGCACCTAGGGCCCTAGAGGAAGCTACACACCAAATTTCATTCCAATCCGTCGGTGGAATTTTTAGTAACTTTGACCCCCAAAAAACTTTCATAAAATTTTAAATTTTTGAAAACCTTTCTTAGCAAGCCCCTAGGGCCTTAGAGGAAGCTACATACCAAATTCCATTCCAATCCGTTTAGTGGTTTTTTTTTAGTAACTTTAACCTCCCCAAACCCACTCTAAAATTTAGAATTTTTTGAAAACCTTTCTTAGCGAGCCATTATGGCCCAAGGAAGCTACATACCAAATTTTGTTCCAATCCGTTCAGTGTTTTTGAGAAAATGTGATGAGTGAGTCAGTGAGTGAGTGCTATTTGGCTTATATATATATTATTTTCGGCGTGAAATAAAAACAAAATAAAAAGAAAATTTTTAGGACAACATAACTACAGCTATAAATAAACTTTTCTGTAAATAACATAGTAAAAATACTAACTGGTCTTAAATTAGGCACAATGATGTCCAACAGTAAAGGTCCCACGTCTAAAAGAAGTTGGTCTTTATGTGTATACGCTCGCACATAGGGTTGCATACTTCGCATCACTTCATCTAGCAATTGTGTGTAGCGTTGTTTGCGTACAGACATCTGAAATATAAACAGTTGAATAATATTGCACCATTAATTTATCATAAATAAACTAAAACAATTAGGTGAATGTACCACACTGTACAAAAAACATACACTAAATTGGTATAGGTTGAATTTTGTTGGATAAAATGAAATTTAAATATTTCTCCTGTGCAGTGGCACACAATGTTTTGAGTGGTGTACAATAAACGGTAAACTCATAATTTGGCTCCGAAAAAAAGAATCCCATAAGTAAATAACATTAAAAGATAAATTCAAATAGATGTGTTTTGAAAAATTTGTTTAAAAAATACTAGCCTATTGTAATTTGTTGTATATGAAATATTTGATAGTTAAATAATTATTTGTTAAAACCAAATCTAGCTTCTTTGTTCATTAAATCATTATAAATTGAGACCAACACAGGTCTAATAATTTAAACATTACAATTTGATTTCGCAAGATAAGAGTTTTTAAAACGTTGTAACTATATCATGTTAAATTCCCGAATTCTCAAACGTTGTTGATATACGAAAATCAAAATATTATAACCAGAAAATAATTAAAGTGTGTACAATGAAAAATATAGCACAAGATGCAATATGAAAGAATAGAATAGTAGATGCTCAACATTTTGTTTGAATAAGAAAAGCTGTACAAAAGAGCTCATTATGATTATACTTGGAACAAGTGTGACATGAATTACATTGTAAGGATGTAAGGAAGGAAATGATGAATAAGTACAGCTTAATGAGTTTTCTCAATTGTCTGGACTTTGAAATAAAAACAAGATAGAACGAATAATTTATTGCGTCATTAGCTACGTCACTACAACTTTACAGTTTGTTGAGCAATCATAACTGGACTGTTTTATATTGCATGTAATAATGTATTTTATATACCAGGTGTTCCAAAAGTATGGGACCCTTTCCGTAACTTTTAGACAACGGAAAATAGAAATATGAATATTTGGGAATGTCTTTGGTTGATTAGTAACTACTTTTACAAACTTTCCAACCCCACTCCCCCGGAGGGGTCCTGTGGAGGGGGGGGGACTCAAAAATGTTTAATGTAAACATACGGTTTGTGACAGATAATGTTTTCCCCGTAAATACATTATTGCAATATAAAACAGTCCAGTTATGGTATCACATGACGTATGTTTATTTTTTAAAATTTTGAGTTTCCCCACAGGACCTCTCCAGGGGAGGGGGGGTCTTGGAAAGTTTGTAAAAGTAGTTACTAATCAACCAAAGACATTCCCAAATTTATATCTTTCTACTTTCCGCTTTCTAAAAAGGCGACATTGTCGTTGAAACGCGTTTGAGGTTAGTATTTATTGTCAGATTATGTGTTCAGGTTTTATTTTATTTAGTTACTTTCTCACAAGTCAAGCTCATTAGTTATTTATGAACTCTGTAATGTTATGTTTTGACAAAAATAAAGATCTGAATAAATTATCAAAGGATTTTCTTAAAACTTTTAAATGAAACACATCACGTTGAATAGTGGATAAATTGAAAATACATAAAATACCAAAGTTTTTACAGTGAGAGGGTTATTTGCATGAATATTAATGCTGCAATAAAGATTTCCATTGATTAGGACTAAGCTTGAAATGAACTCTGCATTAATGATGTTTTAAGAAGGTTGTATAAAAAAACTGACAGTGTCTGGTCAAGTAATAATTAATGAAAAACCCAAAATCATCCTTCTGTCCAAAGAATTCAAATTACCCTTTAAGAAAAGAATTTCTCTCAAGATTAAACAAAGCTTATTCAGGATATAGAATAAGAGATTTTTTAAATATTTTACTTTCATTACAATAATTGTAGTTTCTATCACAGTTTAAAGTGCTTTGCTGTAAATTTTGTAGAAATCCAAAACAATCAGATATTATTTAAATTAAACATTACTAGGGGAAACCCCTGCGTGCTCTGCACGCCAACCCCGTTGGAACCTTCTGTACACATAATCATGTTATCTTTTCTTTATAATAAAGGCGTAGCATTAATAATAATACCCCAAAGCTAAGATTGTAAATAATTTTAAATGTTCAAATCAAATTATTATGAATTATCGACCTTCACGAATTTCAAATTTACAATCTGGTTTTAAATGTACGATCGAATGTAACTTCACCTCTCCCCCGTACTCTCCATCTTGTTTCATGAACTTTTCGTACTCCGTTCTATTCACTCATAAAAAAATCTCATAAAAAGCCCACTTCTTAATAACATTCTTTACCGCCGTAGCACCCACATCTTTGTAAAAATTTTGCGTTCATGTCTCCCACGATAGGAATTATTTCAAACTCGTTAAAACGAAGAATCGTTTATTATAACATCGATAATTACAATTCAAGTTCAAGCCTGCCAACTCACAACGTAACTGAAGCCACGCCCCCAACGAACACTCTGAGCATGACCAGTAGTGGCGACGGCGGCGCAATACACAACGCAAGTTGATTTTTTTTGTGACCCGCAAACGCAAACTAATTACACCACTCGATAGAATATTTTATTTCAAATATTTTCCTCGCTTACTGCATCGACTTAGAACTGATAGTTCTTGAAGTATTTTGGTTTGAACGTTGTCATAAAATTTTCAAAATTTTGAATTTGTATAACTGGAAAATTTTAAGAGGTACTGTAAAAATGTTCAACATTTTTAGCTCTTTTGATTGAGATTTCAACTCACTTCGTACCTTTTTTAGTTTTTAAAATAAATAAAAAAAACTGAAAAATTGTCATAAATTTTGAATTTTTATGGCCCCGAAAGATCAAAAAAAAATTTTAATCCTTGATGACACATCTAGAGGTAAAAAAACACCCAATAAAAAAATCATTAAAATCGGTATATTAGGAGAGGCTCGGCGATTGGAAATAGATTTTTGACAAAAATCTTTAATAATATAGATAGTGTATTGATTAATACTACATGTCTATTACACCAATCAATAGAGATTTTTGTATTCTATAACATCAGACAGTAACCCGATTGCATTTTTATTTGACAAATAGTTTGTAGAATAGAATACAACCTTCGGAAACAATGACTTTTTATTGTGGAATTATTGAAGCAATAAAAACTTTGCAAAATTTAACTATTTTGGGGTTTTTGCTTATATTTTTTAATCGTTGGATGAAGCGCTGTACTTTCAATGGAAAAGTTGTAGTAAATTAAATTACCTTTAAAATGACACTTTATAAATCTCAATTGGTGCATTTTGACTGAAAAAAATTTAAAAACCTAGAAAAATTAAGTTTTTTTGAAAAATTTATAACTTTGATATTTTAAAAGTTAATGCTTTGGAATTGTGTAAAATTACAGTTAATGGCATGTAGATATAAGCTGGGTTTACACGATGCCAATTGAAGAGAAAATTGTCGGGACCAGTTGTCTTGGGCCTATTGAGTGAATGTCTGAGGCCAGTTAATTGAATGAGAACTTGTTCACACGGCGAAACTATTGCCACGGCAGTTGGTGGCGAAAAATGGCGGAGTGCTGATCGTCTGTTGTGTCTCATGATGAATTGAAAGTAATGTGTGAGGATCTTTGTCTGGAATTTATCATTGAGGCTTGCGAAGTTCTCGAGGAAGATTTGAATAAGAAGAGGGAGTGGACAAGGAAATGGCTTTTGAAAAGAGACAGTCACGGAACGTCATCACAACTGATAAAAGAATTACGAATGGATGATCCATTGGAATACAAAGCATGTTTAAGGATGACTCCGGGGAGTTTTGACGAACTATTGCAGCTTGTTGAAAGTAAAATATCTAAACAATACACAATAATGAGGAAAGCACTGCCTCCTAAGTTAAAATGAGAAGTGACACTATCATTTCTTGCTACAGGAAATAGTAATTCATCTCTTTGATCGCACAGGCACCTATGCTCCTTATATAACACCACGAATTTAAAATTTAAATCATCACTCCATTTAGGAGCCATAGTTTTCCAGTAAACAACATAAAACTTTAAAATAAACATTTAAAAACACACACGTAGCAGTCTCGACTGACAAAGGCAAACTGGCCCAAAACGAGAGATCTACAGTCCCTACATCGTTCACACGGCGCCAATTGTTCTCTGTCTACTCTTGGAGACAATCGAATTTCAGGACAACTGGCAGGGCAGTTGGCACGCCAGTTGGTTAGAGGTATTTACACATAGCCAATAATTTGATGCCAATAAGTTGTCCTCTGACAATTGTCTCCTCAATGGGCATCGTGTAAACCCGGCTTAACCACGCATAAGATGGGCAATGTCGGATATATTAATTTTGCATAGTTACAGATTAAACAATTTAGGACGTTATCTTAAAAATATATATATATGGATTGTTATTGCCGATTCAAACAGATTCTGAAAGTAGAGATTAAACTTCAAAATGGATATTTCAGATCTCCGTGAAAATGCTGAGAAGTTGTTTGAAAGTAGCCTCAAGCAAGCACGATCCTAAACTCGCGAGTCATGGGTCAGAGTATAGTAGAGTAGAGTTGGTGGGGAAACTTCTCCGCCACTGTAAGTTGGCCAGTTGGTAAAATAGCCAATGGTGGAGAAATTCTCCCACCAATTCTACTCGAATAGACGAAAAATGCTTACTTTATTATAATTCCATTTAAACATCTGTGTAACACATGTGCCCACTTGTAACACTTACGTCCATGTCACAGAGAAAATAATAAAGTAAGAAATGAGTCAGCTGTTTCCTATAGTGACTAAAGGAACAGAGATTTGGTCTAAATGAATAATGACACAATACTAAATAATATTAATCATTTTAATTTTCATATAATTACATTTCTTAATGACGCAAAGTAATTACAGTAGAATCATTCTTTCTTTTATAAACAAATAATAAAACATAAAAGCAGACTGTAAAAGTAGGTAATGTAAAAGCAGACTTAAAAAACATATTAATATATGATCGTGTATAAAATGTGAGAATTATATAAAAACTTTATTTCAATGAGTAGTGCGTTATAAACGAATAATAAGCGGCAGTCGAAATTATAAACAGTTCAATAAATAGAAAATAGTAACGGGCATAACACAATTCAATGTACTGAGATCTTGATATGATAGTGTATGCAGTGATCATAGAAGCAATGAAAAGAGAGAGAGGGAAACAACTTGCGTACGTGCCGGGAATCAGGTTCCTAGCGAGTGGGTACGCTACGGAACATACTAGAAGCAAAAGAGAGAGTCAAAATGGCGTGAAAGGCGTTCTACGTCTTGTATGTTGTGGGAGCTGCATTTACCACAAAAGTATGGTTTACTTAAAGTTTGACTATTAAGAATAGTACGAAAGTGAAGTAGAGGAGTGACAGTATTAGTACAATCTTGGACGACAAGAAATATTTTTTATCTTCGATAATAAGACGATCTGAAGAATTGTGAAATGTGCTTCGATAAAAACGCGCGTAGTGAAATGGAGAGTGCTTCATATTTGTGTGATTATAAAAAGTCCTAGGTAAAAAACAGTGAGATAGACAACGCAGTAAGTAATAAATGGCCATTAATTTAAATTTTAAAGTCTGCATTTTCAGAAAATTATAAAAAATTGAGTAATAACTTAACTTAAACTTTTCACTTATTGCGTCATTTATTTGCAAGCTATGGCTCACAAAACTTTGTATAATTTGTAAATAGTTAATTGATTTATATGTTTAATTGTTCTATGTCATTGATATTATTTGTTGTGGATATTCATTTTTCAATTATGTTTGATTAAACAAAATAGTTGCTGTCACGATGTCTTGAATTTCTTTATATAGCCACGGATGTCCATTTAGTCATTACTTTATTAGCCAGGTTCTCACCCCTAAGAAAATTAAACTAATTAGTAAATATTTTTTGAGTGATTAGTAATTACAAGTAAATATATGCAGACTAAGCATAAGTGAGGTTATATGTGGATTATCGAAAATATTATGATCATTATTTTTTTATTAAGATAAGTAAGGTGAGTTTACGTAAAGTGAGTTTAAGTAAGGTGAGTTTTAAGGTTATAATAGTAAGGTGAGTTGAAGTAAGGTAAAATATGATATTGTTCTACGTTGAGACTGGGAGAAAGATGTTAAGGAGAGTTAAGGTGGGCGATGATTTATTTTAGAAGTGAGGCAATAGGCCTAGGAGGTACATAAGTGATTTTGAGTATTATATGAGCGACGAGTTTTCTTTTTAAGGTGAATAAGTAAAGGAGGTGATGAAAAGATATCAGTAGTTATTAGATAATCCACATATAGCGTTTTTATTTTTGATTTAAGACATATTTTTTTAATTTTTGAACTTTTTACCGAACCCTATTTTTTTTTAACACAGTAAAACTTATTTTATTTTATTTTTTGTAATCTTCCGTTACACACTGACAACGAGAATTATAAAAAAGGGCGTATATGAAAATTTCATCTACAAATTCAAATGTAAAGAGAGAGGCATATAGTGTATTTGTAATAGTTAATTTGGTCAAGTACCTATGTAGAAGTGTATATCATAGGATAGGAGAGACAGAGTAGGGAAATTGAAAAATAACTAAACATATAAACAAAAAATAATTTAATGTTAAATAATAAAAAGGGTAATATTTTAATCATAAAGTAAACAATAATTTTTTTTATACAGCAAATTCGAACTTTTTAGAAGAATTAAAAATGAAAATTTGACATATGGTGAGAATTCGAACAAGTGGTTAATCATAATAAAAAGAATAGACACTATAGTGCAGTAAAAATAAATTATGACCTGGGCAAAATTGCAACACAAATGATTCTTTTTACATTATACTGTGTGAGAAGTGTATATTTTAACATACTCAAAATCCCCATTAATCCCGGTCCAGGAAATTAGTCAAAATCCAAGATGGCGGCTAAATTTTTAATTGTACATTTAAAAATTTGTAATGTTATTTCAATGAAATTTGGCAGAAACGTTTAAATTATAAGGATAAAAGTATAAAAAAATAACCACTGAGTTTACTTCATTTTTTTCAAAATGGAGGCCATTTAAATATTTAGGTAATTCGTTTTGAAATATTTAAATGGTTGCCATTTAAAAAAAGTTGTGCACTCAAAATAGGCATTATTATGTACTAAAGCATGCCATTTACATTGTACTTTTGTATTACCTTCATAAGAATCGTTAAATATGTTTTTATAATTGTATATATTTTACATTTCGTTATTCATATTGTTTATTTACAGGTATAGTTGTGGACGATGGAAGGTGATACGACTTGTACAATTTGCAAGAAAGACACTTATGGAACAGACAGTGCAGTGTTACAAGCAAATGGTGCAAGTGCTATCAATATATGCAGTCAAACCAGAGGAAGTGATGTTGTAGCAGTTGAAGGGTGTAGAGTACATATTGACTGTCGTAAAATGTTTACCGACAAGAGAAAATGCATTGCAGAGTCAGATGTTGCAAGTGCTTCAGGTGTTAAGAGGACTAGTCGCTTGACTACTCAAACTTATGATCCTAAAATTCACTGCCTCTTTTGTGGAACAATTGTAGATTTCTAAGTGATAAAGGAGGGAGATCAGTCATCTTTGACAATTTACTCGAAACATATGACAACCTAATGGAAGGTAGTATACATTTGAAGGATTTAGAATATCTGAAAGAAGTTTGTGATGTATTAGATTCTAAGAAGAGTGAGCTAAGATCTTCCTCAAGGACCAGCCTTCTTTTGCTTGAATATCAATCTGCAGTAGCTACCATTCGTAAACTCATCACTGCAGATCGTTTAGGATCATTTCCAGTGCTACTTGAAGGTCTTATAGCAGCCCTGCCCATTTTTGCAGCATCTGGGCATACGAGTTACATGAAATCAGTTTACCTTCACTTACAGAACATGACTGAACTTTAAAACACTCATCCTGAAATCTATGCAGTTTTCAATACAGGTGGTCATGTGATACGATGTACTGATAAAATATGGGCGGGATTGCCAGAAGATTTGGTAATTGAGCAGTGTTTAATGAGGTCACTCAAGACAAATGGAGGTCTCACCAGAGGTAGTGGTATGTCCGAAATACAAATAATTACTTGGATGTTGTCAATGCCTGTGTATTCAGAATACAGTAACTCAATGCAGAAGCTAACAAACGTTGTATACGAGTCTAGGAAACAGCATAAAGATTTGACGCAATCACGAAAGAAACGAGACAAGGAAGATTCAGATAAGATACTTCAGCCACTGAGATCAATTTCACCTTATTCGGACGATCAAACTTTGCGAAACATTGTAACTGGTGTCACAGTAGCTAAACATGTGAAAGTTGAAACATTTAAAACCATTGGTATGGGACAATGTGAAGAAGATGTAGGGCCAGGAGGTGTTTTCTTGTAAAATGAAACGAAATGACAAATCAAAAACAATTTCTTCTGTATCATTCTCATTCATTAAGTTCAAGAAAGAGCCCACTACTGACCCCTGTTATTTCAGAGATTGATTATGTCATCTTCTTCGAGGGAAATTGATCTTGGGGAAGTAATGAAATTTGAACTGTGCTCTTTTCCTCCTTCGTTATTTAAAAGTCCAACGTTATTGTTGAAAGCAGACAAGCCAAAGCTATCAACGGCGTTGATAGCTCATGTTACTACAAATAATTCTCAGCCATTTGTAACAGCAGGAGAAGGTGATACGAATTATGTGCTCGATGGAGAGTCCTTACTGCATCGCCTGCAATGGCATGAAGACAGTACATTCAGGGATATAGCAAAATCTTAAGCGTCGTTTGTGACAGCTAATTATGGGCAAGCAACTGTAGTTTTTGATGGTTATACATCAGAATACACAATAAAAGACATGTTCGCCGAACAAATTCAATTTTCACTTCTGTGAACTTCACATCAGATATGACATTCACAGGAAATAAGGAAATGTTTATCACTTGCAAATTATACAAGTCGTATCACCTTCCATGGCCCGCAACTATACCTGTAAATAAACAATATGAATAACGAAATGTAAAATATATAAAATTATAAAAATATATTTAACAATTCTTATGAAGGTATACAAAAGTAAAATGTAAATGGCATGCTTTAATACATAATAATACCTATTTTGAGTGCACAACTTTTTTTAAATGGCGGCCATTTAAATATTTCAAAAAGAATTACCTAAATATTTAAATGCCCGCCATTTTGAAAAAAAAAATAAGTAAAGTCAGTCGTTATTTTTTATACTTTTATCTTTGTATTTTAAACAATTTTACCAAATTTCATTGAAATAACATCATAAATAACAAAGTTATAAATTTTTAAATGAAAAATAAAAAATTCAACCGCCATCTTGGATTTTGACTGATTTCCAGGGCCGGGATAAATGGGGATTTTAAATATATTAAAATAGACACTTTTTACAATAGAATGCAAAAAGAATCATTTGTGTTGCAATTTTGCCCAGGTCAAGCGAATTTGTACACCATTTTGACTGTACTACTATGAGACATTGATATAAAATAAAAGTGTATATGTTAATATAAAGGGTTAATACAACGATAAAAAAAATATAAAAGAAACAATTACATCAAAAATAATACTTGCAATTACAGTACTTAAAAGACAATAACATCATAAGCACATAATAAAAAAATACGCACACATGGTTTAGGAAGTATGCAATGACAGCATTGACGATCAAGTCGGTTCGTGAGTAACGTAGCAAAACGTTTTAGGGAGTCTCTGTTAGTTGGTTGGATTGCTCAGACGTAAGGCAGTACGTCTTAAATATTAAACATGAGTTTTTGATCAAAGTATATCAATTATCTCTGAAAATAAGCATAACAATTGTGGCCTGAGGGCAGGTGTATACTTCATGAAAGTTTTTTATTGAAAATTCAACCGATTTTGGAAGATATAGCTGGATGTGACTTGGCAGCCATGTGCTTCGAGTGGAAGTGAAATGTGATGGATTAAGTGTGCTCATCGTCGATAAATAGTGATCACGCAAGTATTATTAAACAATAAAATACTTAAATAAAAACAACGTAAAATAAATAAATAGAATTTCGACCTTTTACTAGATTTACGATTATTTGAAATTTACATTAGCCTAGGCTTGGACAGACTTTTATATTTTTTATTTTAATTTGGGTTGAATTTAAATTACAATTTAAACAACTTCTCTCTCAGATAAGATATTTAAAAAATTAATTTAAAGTATAAAATGTCTATTGTATAATGAAAGTCAAATGATGCGTAGTTAAAGTTTTTTAGAGTTCGCCATCACATATCTTAGTTTTCATTTATTTGCCTCGGGTCATGCTAAGTGAGTACTAGAATAGCCAGACGAAACCCGACCCCGGAAATAATTTGGAAAAAGTGAAAATTTAACAAAAGATTGTTTTAAATAGGCTTTAAATAAAAGAATAATCGTTCATACCTAAATTGCGCGATTAATATAAGAAAGGCGCGAATCTTGAACATCTGTGGTGAACCATAGATGTACAAAATTTGCAAGGGACAGATTGTAGAATACGTAATGGGATTGTATGACGTCAGAGAGGCTAAACTTCGATCATATGTGTAAACATTGGTATTACCACAAAGGTAAACAAACTTTTGAGGTTAGAGTTAAATATTTTTGGAAAGTTTGTTTTTTAAAGTGGTAATTGATAGAAAATTGATAGTTATTAAAGGTTAACTGTAAATTTAATTGAAAATAAAATTTAAATACACATATTATCGATTTTTTAATTTTTAAATAATTTTTAATTTGGACTTAGAAAAATTTTGTTGAAGAATAAAATTTTGAATTACTGATAGTTAATTTGCAATACGTTGCATCTGTTGATAGTTGATACATATAATAAATAAAACTGCTGCTTTGGATCAAAAACTTAATTTATTAGGTTAGGTCTACAAAGTGCCAAAACATGTTTATTTGCAACCAATTTGGAAAATTTAGAATCAGGTAATTACTATCCACAACTAAAGGCTTAATGAATTATAAGTTAAACATCTGGTGTTACATATTACATGGGGTGTTTCAAAAAGCCATAGCTATTCAGCTATGAATCCGATGTAATCGAACAATGTACTGTTAGAAGGAGGTAACTCTGAAGTTTGATATGGTTTCAGCTATGTTGCAGCAGCGCGCTTCTGTCAACGCCCAGCTCAGTAGTTGTCAAAATGACGTCTGCACAATGGAAAGCGTTTTGTGTTCTATGTTTTGCTAGGTGTTAGTCTGTGATTTCAGTGCAACGTGAATTTCGTACCACATATAGTGTCGATCCTCCTACTGCCCAGAGCATAGTATAGGCCTAGTATTTTAAATATTATTTCTGCTGATTGTATGTAATAATTGGCCATTATGTGTATGTTAAATTGTTTAAAAATCTTACTTCTTCATATCTTATGTTTATTTCCATTTGTTCAATATTATTTGTTGCTTTTATTTTTATGGATTATGTTTCTTGTTTTATTTTATTCTTTTACTAATTTGTACTCAGTTTATTGTGTTAGCCTATTAAGTTTATTTATAATATATATATTTTTTTAAATTTTTATTTTTTATTTTTATTTTATTATATTTAAGTTTATTTTATTATATTTAAGTTTGTTTTATTAATTGCTAAAAAGATTTATATTTGTTATTATTTTACTTGTATTTATTAATGCTTTTGACGGTAAATGTAGCTCCTCCTACTCCCCACCTAGACACGATGTGATTGGGCAAGAACGGAGAGGAGGGAGTGGGGAGGACTGAGTATACTCTAGACTAGTTTAGTTCAGTAGTGTTAAAGCCGTCTGAGGATGATGTCTATGTCATTGAAATGTGCATTAGGGTAGTACATTAAATATAACTTTTCATTAAATTGTTTTTTGTTCATTCTATTTGTGGTTCAGGGTTTCATTCAATCATTGTGAATTTGTCCCCACAGTGCTCTTCAACCTTTGTAATTGTAAATGTATGTAAAAAAAACTTTATTAGTTATAGTTTAATACAAAAATTAACCCCTTGTTCATATGATTATTAGTTTTGAAAATATAAACCTTTAAAATCAGATGATTCACTTTGAAACAACTTGCATTGTTTGCTTTAGTTAGTAATATCAAAATTTGTTTGAAATGTTGCTTATTTAAACAACAATATAAACAGTGAAATTACAACGCATGCCGCAATTAGAATTATTGGAGATGGTCGTGACTATCTCGATCTCTGTCTTACGTTCGCTATGTATAGGCACCGCTCAGTCATCATTTCCGTGAAAATATCATAGTATACAATAATCTGTATGCATTGGTTTCACCATGTGTCACTGCCGGGGTCGGTAAGCAAAGTAAGAAGGGAGGGGTGTAGTCTAGAGTATATATATGACATAAACTATGTAATAGCTCACCTCATATCCAGTACTTGGGTACGATATCTTAGGCCATGTCAGGTTAGCAAACAAGAAATGCCACATGACGAACGAGTACGGTATGTAAGGATAAAGGACATAATTCTGGGTAGAGAGTATTTTAGTAGACAATACGTCATGATGGCAGAACCAGGATAAACCATCAGCTATCTAAAACAATCAGAAATACATTAGAAATTGCAAGTGTAGATAAAGACCGCATCAAGTTAAATTTTGTTATTACGCTTACCAATATAAAAATTTAAACACAACAATCTAGTAGTCTAAAAAACAAAGTTAGCGGTACATGAAAGATGTAGGAATCTAAAGCAACATAGGCTCTCCTGCAACTCTGATTTATAGGAGGAAAAGCTACAATATTTTTACAAGATAGATAGATAGATATTGACTTTATTTTTATTTTTTTGGGCGAGTTTATTAATATTTAGTCCTCTCTTCCACCTAACAACAATACAAAATTACAAACATTTAAGAAATAACATTCTTTAAAATAAATATTTCTTTAACAGACAAAAATAAATGTAGCTTATACAATTTATAAAAACATTAACAGTAATTGATACTTGCAGGTTAAATACGTATTGCAATCATAATTAAACATTCATACTCTTTCATACTACTGAACAATAAACAATTATAATGTAGGCCTCAAAGCTGGGATGCATCATCCACTTTGTACAATAAATATGACATCAAGAGCTTTGAAAACTGAAGACACAGCCATCAGCAGACTTAATTGCATCTGGTAGTGAATTCCACAGACAGCAAGCGGACACAGTAAATGATTTATTATACTTCATAGTTGGTTGCAAAGGTATGGCAAGAGTAATGCAAAAAGTTCTAGTGCTCTTTCCACTTATGTTTGAGATATGGACAAATTTTTCTGAAAGGTAAGTCAGCACTTCAGTTTGTAGAATAGAATGTAACATCATCAGAGTATGATATGTCCGTAGTTCATTGAGTTTTATAACAAAGAGGAACATGAGCATCGAGTCTTAAATAAAAAATAAAACGTTCCAACGGAAAACCGTTTTCTTGGTTAAGTTGAAGAATGTGTTCGCGGCCCCGCTTTGCGGCGCCAATTCTCCAACGAATCTCCCGTTCAAGAATTTTCCTAGCCCCACGTTACGGGAGCCAATTCTCCAACTGAAAACCGTTTTTAACCAGTTGAATAATGTTTTCGGACCCCACTTTTTTGGGACGCCGATTTCTTCAACGCTCTTTCGTTTGAGAATAAGTTATTTCCACCTACTGGAAGTTTTATAGGCAATCTCGCTTTGTTTGGCCTAGGTGAAATAACTATGTGTCGAATATTCAGTTTTCTGAATATCCCGACTAAAAAAAAAACTTCTATGTTATACTTCCAGTACTTTATATTTGAATCTAGCTCAGTTAGAACACAAGTGAATGATTTTACTTTTTGTAAACCTCTGAGTAGTGAGTACACTGAAACTAACCTTGTAAATTGTTTATTTATGCTTGCAAATATTTTATAAAATTTCACTGTATCAATTCTTAATCTATAACTCATAAACTATTGGGATATTTGAATACTGGGTGTTTTTTGTAAATAATAACTTTTTTATAAAGCAAATAAAATTTTAATAATTACTTTTTTTTTAATTTCAAAAATAAAACAAAACTTTTTGGATTTTACTTTCTCCAACAAATACAAAATATTAACTTTCCTTTCAATTTAATAATAATTCCTTAAACTACAAGGCAGAACCAATTATTTACCTAACTATAATTTATTCTAATATTTTATACTCAATTTGATTTAATTAATATTTTCATAAAGGATTTAATTTGAATTTACGATTTAATGAATTTAATTTTTAATTAATAATACAAATATTTGATCTAATCTAACATCCTAAGTAATATGTTTGCGTTTACTACTACAATAGACTACTACTACTATTGCGTTCATCATACTACAATAGACAAAATTATAAAAAGAAAACACAGGGAAAAAATAATAACTAAGGACAAACCAAAATATATAAGTATTGAATACCACGGGTTAATGGATGATGTTGCACAGAGAGTATTTCGCAAACAAGGATACACACTGGCTTATAGAACGAGTAATAATTTAAAAAAGGCACTCAGACCAAAACCCAAAATAAAATGCCCTTATAATGGAAGTGGGATTTATAATTTGACTTGTAATGATTGCGACATGCACTATATTGGACAAACTGGACGTGCATTCAAAACTCGGTTTAAGGAACACCTCCCGAGCAATAAATCTAACGCGGTCCACTCCAAATTTGCTGAACACCTACTGGAAACAGGGCACACATACACCAGCCTCCAGAATAACATGGAAATATTGTGCAAATCTGCCAAAGGACCAAGAATGAATGTCATGGAAGAATACCACATATACAAAGCCAATATAGCTGACCCCACGTTATTGTTGAATGAGAAGACCCACTTCCAGTCTAACGCAATTTTCGATATCATCATAAGTTCTGAACTCTCCCCCTCCACAACTGTACTCCGACCTCCATCGTAGTAGTGTCGTGAACATTGACCGGTGTACACGTGTACAGCTCACTTAATAAATGAATGTAACTGTACTATTTGTGTTGTTTGTGCGTGTGTTTTTTAAATATGTTAGTGTTTTTTAAGTGTTTTTAAATGTTTTTACGTTTTTTGACGAGCATTGTGTATATGCCATACAAAATCAGATTTAATAATGCCTGAACAATAGGCGAAACGCGTCATCTGTAACCGTGACAAAAAAAGGACTGCGAGCAGAAACGCCGAAAAAGGTATTTATATAGTATATATCCTAAGTAACTCAGTATTTTAAAATAAATTTATTTGAATTTACTTCAGGCAAATTTAATCAGGGACTAACGTATTTACGTTTCTACCGACCTTTTCACAACTGTCCAGGCGTCGCGACGTTTGATATGAAGTCCGCGAGCGTTGTTTAGCGATGGCAGGCTACAGATGCTCTGCGTGCTGGTTAAGTTGTCTCGTTGATGAAGATAGATTCCTGTAGGGTTGTCTGGAAGAATGTTGGATGAATTTTTAAAGATGGTTGTGGTGATGTCGTGTCTGAAGTCCCGGTTCGGCTATTCCCTCGACGTTAAAGTTGCATGTCCAAGTGGTCGCCAGGTGATGTCCTAAAGTCCTATCTGGAAGCTATACGAATCACTCCATGTATCAGCTGCTATGCAGGTTATGTTACTTCTCCAGAATAATCCAAGTTAGGCCAATTTTGTAATGACTAAGTTGCTACTGACGTTCTTGTAGATTATAGTTGTGTCTATTGCTGCATTCCAGATTAATATCGCAATGACGTATCTTCACACTTGTTATACAAATTACTAAGTTAACGAAGAAAATACTTAGCTTTTTGCATACTATAGTATTTTATATAAACGGTATCAGGAAACTGACACATACTTTCTCCCTCATTATAGAAACTTAATAAAAAAATACTATTACCAATTTATTGTGATTTTTTTATTTTTAACAGTCATTTTCCCATAAAAATCCATAAAATAATGGAAAAATCAACTTTTCTCAAAAACGGCTCGAACGATTTTGATTAAAATTTTACAGTTTATAGTTCTTTAGGTCCCTAATAAACTGTAAAATTTTAATCAAAATCGTTAGAGCCGTTTTTGAGAAAAATTAATTTTTCCGATATTTTATGGGTTTTTATGGGAAAATTACCCTTAAAAATAAAAAATTCACAAAAATGAAAAAAACGCCTGGAGATACCGTGGATTAGTACCTCCATACCAAATTTCATCAAAATCGGACGACTGGTTTAGGCTCTAGGTCTGATAACATCCACACAGACACACAGACACACATACAGACACACACACAGACATCACTCCGAAAACCACTTTTTTAGGTTCAGGGGGACCCAAAACGGATATTTCCACCAAAAACTCAAACTCGAAAATTTTGACGAATACAATACTTTCTCCA
Source organism: Philaenus spumarius (assembly GCA_018207615.1). Taxonomy (NCBI): domain Eukaryota; kingdom Metazoa; phylum Arthropoda; class Insecta; order Hemiptera; family Aphrophoridae; genus Philaenus; species Philaenus spumarius. The sequence goes on from JAGFPH010001810.1 coordinate 88,510, forward strand.
TATACTATGGTATAGGGGGAGAAAGTAAAAATATAAAAAACAAGTAACAGCTCTTGATGCGTACACTAGCATCATGAAAGTCAAAAGGCTCGATGTGTTCACTTACATCGCAGAAATATCAAGGCCCGATGTGTTCACTTACATCGCAAAAATATCAAAGCCCTCGAGTTTCCCCGAGCAATCGTTTATATAGACTTTTTCGGCACTACTTCCATGCCAACTTAAGCTTTCTATCACTGTATTTCTATAAGTTTTTAAAATTCGTTTTTTCAAGAATTTTAAACTCCTAGTCTATGTTATTTTTTATTCTGAATTTTATATTGATTTTTCCTTTATTTTTAGACTTGATTTAGTCATTGTTTTACGTAATTTTCCTTTTGTTTTTTGAGTACGCCCACTTTCGCATGTTGGTATATCTGCTCCCCCTCCAGTCGACTCATCTCCAGCCAGCCCCTTCTGCCGTTCCTCTATCTTATCTCGCTCCATGCAGTTTTGGCTATTGAAAATCCTTTTCTTTTGTAACTCCTCCAGGGTTTTCCCGATTTTCTTGAGAGTGACATTTTTGAATTCAGCTCGTTGTCTTCTTTATACACAAACTCGAGTGACGTTCGTACGATTCTTGGTTCGCGTACACTACACGCGTGCGTTTTTCCGCGGCGATTTTTCCCGGAAAAGTCTTTGTTTTTTGTTTTTCCCGGTTTTTTGTTTTCACTTCTTTATGTTGTTTTGGTTTGTGTTAACTAGCCGGATTTTCACTTTGTTTCTGCTTCTGGTTGTCTTGCTGTAGGGTTAGGGAGTTAAACGATTTTCTACAAACTTGGGCTTTACTTTACTTCCGAAACATATTTTAAATACTGGATTATTTTTACATAACTAAGTTATCAACATACTATTTACCATTTTGAGTCAATAAAAATTTAAGTTTAACTTTTTATTTTGTGTAAAGGTGCAAATTCTATCACCTTTTTCCTTTCATAAAATTTCAAGTTTTTCTTTTTAATTATACATTTTGTTTATCATTACTAAAACTTGTTTTGGTTAGAATTTAAAAAACTTTCTTTTTTACCTACTTTTTTATCATTTGAACTTAGTGGATTAACATTAACTTTTTTATTTAACAAAATTTCGCTAAAACTTATTTCACCTTTATTTTAGGCCTTCTTATGAAAAGCCTAAAAAACCTTTTCTTTTTCAATTTAGAGGAATTTTGAATTTCTCCCCATACTTTAATAGCTTGTACCTTACGTAACTTTGTGACTTTATATTATCTAATCTTGCAGTAAATACACCCGCGGTTAGCGTAATGCATTTCCTGAAGATATTTGTTTTTTTATTTAATTCCTGGATTTTGGCTTCCAGAAGGAATCTTTAAGTATTTTTTACAAGTCCTTATTCCTTTTCGAACAGGCAGGGTCCAAGAGTTTAACTTACCCAGATGATCAACATGATCATCCCCCCGCGTCAACATGATTTTCGTGACCTACATGCGGCTTTAGCCCGCGGTAAGTCCGGACTATTCAAATTTATAAAATGAATTACAAATTCAAAATCCAGGACCCACAACGGGTTGTGTCCGTTGTAACGTATACAGTAATTCTGTGCCCACTGCAATCTGACACCAGTATGACTAAAACACTTCACTCACAGATAAAGCGTTGTGTTAACACTAAGACACTAAAAACAGCTGCAACTAAGGGCTCCAATAGAATGCACTTGGCCTTGTCTCCGTACAAAATATTCCTGTAAATAGCTTAATCGGTTCAGAAAAATTTCAACAGATAGCCGCACTAACCTATTTATTCAAAAAGCCAAACGAATTAAAATGGTTGTGCTATTTCATCAGTAAATTTGAAAATGAATTTATACGGGATGCTCCTAAGCAATGTTACAGAGCACACTAATTGTATACAGTGTTCATAAAGTCCCATTAACCCCCCCCCCACCTTATTATTTTTGTTACTGAAAATAAGTTAACAAAACTTTTTATATATCTTGGAATGCTAAACAGGATAAATTTTTTGACATATCTGAATCTCTATGATTTTGGGGGGCTTAGGGAAGCAAGGGGAGTTAAAAATTTCAAATATAAAGGTAGGTCATGTAATACACCATTGAAAAGCTTATTAAAAGGGAAACACAATGGCGCAAACTAGGGCTTAATATCTTGCTTCGTTTCAAAGTAATGGGCAATCAAAGTTCTGGAAAATAACATACTACTTATTATTAATATTAACAAATTAATAACCTACTTTAAGGCTATGATAACAATATGTCCGACTTCCGTGCACAAAGATGGTTCAGTCTCTCATTGTTGTGCGTCAGTCTAGTTCCGTTACTACTGTTGATAACGAGCGAATTACTAATTGCTTTTTTGTTCTCTGTAGGCCTACTGTCTACTACTAATTACAAGCAATAGTGTTTTGATTTGGGATCTACCTAATTAGAAGAAGAGACTGTGCTTTTTTTACAAGATAAAAGTTTACTGCCAACTAATAAACAATGTGAAAACAGACATGAAATGCATCTGTATTTTGGAAAACGACATCCATTTTGGAATAGGTAACATTAAAACGTGTAGTAAACAAAATAATCTCCGTGTTGGGACTTGGTGCCAGAACAGTAAATTACCACTCACTACAATTGTTCGATTTTTTTATTGTTTGTCAGAAGAAATGACATCAGTGAAATGCTGTGAGAAACAATTAGGTATGATCAAGTCTACCGTATTTGATTGGAATTCCTACATGCGTGTACAGAGACAGAAAACACACAAACCTGTAGAAAATAAAAACCATGGTAAAATTGGAGAAGTCGGCAAAATTGTCGAAAGTTTGTTTACAAAACGTAAAAATAATGCTGGTCGAGTCTTACCACAACAGCGGGTGTTTGGTGGATTGTGCCGCGAGACTGGAGGGGTTTTTTTTAGGAGAGCTGCTACCCTTTTGGCAGAAACAAAGAATATTGAACCAGGTAAAACAATAATATCTGATTGTTGGAAGAGGTATAGCTCTGATGAACTGCATAGCGCGAAATATGAACATTTTATTGTAAATAACAAATATAATTTTGTAGATCTGGAAACTGGGGTAAATACCCAGAGTTGAGCGAATGTGGAGTCTACTAAATAGCGGAATAAAAAACAACGGAGACAGCAAGTCATCTCTTCTCTTGGACTCGTATTTAGCGGAGTACATGTGGCGCTCGGATGTAGCTACTGCCTGCGGCAACGCCTTCACAACACTTCTCACCGACATTGCCGCCTTTTGGGATTCAGTGCTCAACACTGTGGCATCGTAAACCACAGAAATTCGTAAAAAATGTCAATATATATCTGAAATGTTTTCTAATATTTCAATACAATTCTAAATACAATAGTATTTAATTGTAGGGAAAAACTAACCCTTAAAAAAAGGTGGTGCCTATAACGGAGAAGTACCATACATACACATACATTTAGTTCAATCTTTGTAGTTTACTTACAGACTTCATTGACGAATCTTTGATTTTCATATTGAGAAAGTTTTCATAAACACCTTGTGCTAAACGATCATAGTCTCCGGCACCCTGCACGGTTCGAAGAACTGACATCATCCTTTGTAACACAAATACAAACGTTTTGCAATCAAACAAAACTAATAGTTTACTGCAGATTTAAGAAATTATTTTCAATTTTAAACATACAAGATAGACATGATATAACCTTCACATGATAAACTTACAATAATGCCAACCGAAGATTAGCAAAAGAAAAACTGAAAATATAATTTGTTTAATGTTTATATTTGACATTTATATATAATCAAGCAATTATTAGAGTGAACCTATATATAGGATGTTTCCAAACTCTATGCACACAAACTTCAGGATATTGTTTTTTGGGTCAAAAGACATGTAAAATGTCATATATAACCATAGGTATATTTTGTTTAATTACCGTGTGAGTCTGTCTGTATTTTTTTTTTTAAATATGAGTTATAGAACTAATGTACCGTATGCTATAATATACGTTATAATTTTGCTTTGAGGTTATAAACTGTTTATAAATACAACCTTTTATCATCAATAAATTTGTTTATGCAAATTTAAAGAAGAGATGCCTATTCGTGTAAGATCTCCAACTTCCCAAAGTATAAAATAATATAGAATAGGACCATAAGTCAATTTTAGAAAGAGAGCATTTTTATTTTTGAATTTAACTTAATTTATATTACAAATGTTTTTTAGAAAGAGAGCTTAATAATTAGAAGCATTTTAACTTAAAGGAAATAAATATAAAAGGGCAGACAATTTTAAAGTACATTTCAGTAGAATAAAAATAAAAGGCAGACAATTTTTTAAATCAATTATTTTAAATTTAAAAGTAGGGTTTAAGAAGATAGACAGTCTATGTACTAACGCCAAGACGCGGAAATTATACGAGTTTCAAGACGCAGTTAGAAAAACAACGTCCAAAAGTCTAGACGAGATAAGCGAACACCTGCAAGCCAATTCCTGGAGAAACGGCCTACGTGCGTTCACACGCAAGATCCACAGAAAGAACGCATAGTTAGCATCCCAAAGATTGACGCAACTTTGAACATCTATGTCATCAGACGTTTTCTGATTGGTGGAGAGGGAATAGACGCCGGCTGAATGAAGCGGTGGTAGAATAGAAAGACGCTAAGAGCTAAGAACACTTATCAACGGGAAGTCAAGCAGTGAACGTCGCTAGAAGTGTTGCGCGTTATACGTTATGCATTTAACAGTTTAATCATGTAACATTTATTATTTTTAAACTACAAGTACAAAGTAGTATCTCATCGTCAAATGGTGTATAGTGCGATCGCTTAAGTTAATGTGACAGTAAATCGGACACGACAATGAACTAGACTACAGGAGTTTTTGCGCGTGCGAGTGGGGTTTTCTTTTTTTAAATTAATAAGTTTGTGGTCTGCTTTTCGTAAGTACAGTGCACTTAAAATTCTTTTTTTTTTATAAATCAACAGCTCTCTTTAAACTTATAGTCTATAATCTGTATGTATTTGAATTTATTTTTCTTTGTCGTGTATTTTATGATATTAATAAATGTCAAAGGTAATTATTTCTAAATCGTCTACTTTGTTTGGCCTAATCTGATCCTTTTCATCATATATCAATCAGGTCATTGAATTCACTACCCGAGATAGAATAAAACTAAAAATAGAGTCTTGCAAATCAAAATCAAGTTTATATATTTGTTATTTTGGTTTTTATTTACTTTACCTTGTCAAACGAAACTACTATAAACACACAAACCTGAACTTTTTTCTTAATAAATATAGTATTTATACACTTCACTGATACCGGGAAACCAATATTTAACCATATTCAACATTTACAACATTAAAAACTTTCAAATCAAAAGTTCGTTATGGAAATTTACATTGTAAAGTGCCGACATGTTTTTCTTACCGTCCTGACAGCGTTGCCGGATTGTTCTTGTTCTTTTTTGTGTAGAAACGAACAGTTTAGGCAACTCATTCTAATTATAAATAGTGTGATAATACGACGAAATATTATAATTATACAAATATTATAATCATACTGTTATCGGCAAAATACTGTGACTAAACAGTTTAGGTAAGTCCTCTAGTTTTTTTTTTAATTCTAATTATATAAAGTGATAATACGACGAAATATTATAATTATACAAATATTATAATCATACTGTTATCGGCAAAATACTGTAACTAAGCAGTTTAGGTAAGTCCTCTAGTTTTTAGCCGAATTTTCGAAGAAAATAAGAGCTATTACACTCGACCCAACTTGAAAAAGGTTGGTCGGAGAAGGCTAAAATTTGGTTTCTATCCGTTTCAGACCATTTGGAGACTATACCCAAAAATCATTACTTTATATATGTTTTATTCCCGGATTTTTAAGGGGTAGTAAAAATGCTTCAAAATTTCTGATTTTTTGGTCAAAGGGCCTTAGTGCGATTCTTCAAAAGGTACTTTTTTTGTTTTTCGATCCGTTTCAAAATGGCGGAGTTATACAGTTTTCTCGTTTTTGGGTAGGAATTTGAGGGGTAGTTTTTTACCAACCTTGCTACAAGGTAGTAAATATGCTTCAAAAATGATGAATTTTTTGTGAAAGGGTCCTTGTAGGATTTGAAAGGTACATATATTTTTATTTTTTGAATTGAAACAAAATGGCGGCCTATTTGTAGTAAACCCAAAGTGGCAAAGTTAGAGCGAGGAAATTGCATGATATCTCCCTCTCATAAGCCCAAGTTCAATTTGTGAGTTATATGAGTCGAAAGGCAATTAAATTTACTATAACCTTGTGTAAAGGTGTTTTAGGTACACCTCCTGGAACAAGGAACAAAACTCATATAAAGATCCCAATAATCGACTTTTTCGCTATTTTTGTACGTTAATTGCGCATTTTCGCCCACTCATAAGCCCGAGTACATATTGTGAGTTATACCA
>JAGFPH010001810.1:114955-144264 GCA_018207615.1 Philaenus spumarius
TTATTTTAATATCGCTAAGAAACGATATGGTGGAAATAGAGTACATGTAGGTCTATAGTAATTGGTGAGCATATGTAATAGATAATTTTAAAATGTTTGATTAAATAGAAATATTTATTCAGAGCCTAGATGTACAAAACTGGCCCTGCATCCTGTTAAACTACATTTCTGGGCTTATATCAGGATTTCCTGTTATTTTAAAAGGTACAAATTCTTTGTTTATTCTTTTGTGTAATGTTAATATTATAGCCTTAAACAAAATTAGGATGATTATTCCTGAAACTGATAGGACAAACCATACAGGCACTTTGCTCTGTGTAGTTTCTATACAGAGGCGGCCTTACATAAAGGCGAACAAGGCCTCACATCTTACATCTTGGGCCCCACACGACAGCCAACCACGGCTTAGAATAAATACAACACTGGCTCGACAATGAGAGTGAAACAATAGACGATAATAAAATCTCAAAATAATCTGTATGTCTTTGATACTGCATAACTATTTTCACTCTTTACTTTATTCAAAGGCAGTCTACGGGTTTGGGTATTAGCGTAGGGATAGTTTTAGCGTTGGTATTGGCTACGTATGCATATAAAAGTTATCTGGGGGTATTGGCAACACTGTCTATCGAGACTTGACTGTCAAATTCGGCCGGCTTTCACAGTCACTTACGATAATTAAAAAGTTTTGTTTGACGTTTGTGTTACGTGTTCCGGTGAAAACTATTTATTTTTTAATGTCCAATAAAAATAATAACAAGTTAATGGACCTTATTTGCCGCCTACAGAAATACTATCGTCTTATTTCCAGCAAAATAAAGTGGGTAGTTTGAGAGAAGGGAAGGCCTCTCTCCGCAATTTCTAGGGCAGTTACTATATCAATATGTTTTTCATAAGGGTTGCTAACACTGTTAGAGTATTAGTGACATTCCCCTGTTCTTTACAGGATATGGCTGGTGTCTTTATAAGCTGCCATTAAACTGGGATCTTATCATTTCACTGTTACTACAGTCACAATATGAATATTAGACTAAAGAATTCATTTTTAAACAACATCACTTTCCTTTTATTATTTTCAGTTATTTTCAACATTACTATCACTTTCTTCAAGAAGAATTGTTAAATCAATTTCTTCATCATGATTTTTACTAAAATCGTCATTCAAATTATCATTGAATAATTGGTGAATCTCTAATTTCACCATATGAATTTGATGTGGAAGCCATTTTCTGCAGGCAGATAGCCGTTTTGAAAAACAGATGTCAGAGTCAAAAATTATTCTATAATGAAAATTATATTGTCACTAGACTGCTTAAATAGTTCAGATTGTTGCTCATAGATGGCAGGTAGATGATTTTTAAGGAACCAGTACCTACAATATTACTAATAATTTACAATATAATTAAGTCAAGTAACTTCGTAGTTTATAATAATTATCAAAACGTACAGCCACATTATTTTAACAAATAAAAACATTAATAATAAAATTTTTGAGAGGTTAGTTCATAATCTAATTTTATTATTAAAAAATTCAGGTCATAAACTATTTTTTTTTTTACTAAGATATTAATTTTTGTCATAAAAGTCCTCAATTTCAATACTTACACCTTTCTTTTGATCAAATTAAGACCATCAATATTTATTGAAGTTGCAGTAATTTCATACAAAAATTAGTAGCTCCTTAAAGTATACTGATAAAAATATGAATTTTTGATTCCTGTGGAGAACAAATACATACTAATCTTTTAGAATTAAATAGGGGTATGCAAGATCTCGAAACTCTCTAGTAGTAACAAGAAATAACTCAATATCGTCTCGATCTCGTTGTCAAGAATAAAATTAATTTCTCGGTTGTACTTTTCTCGATTCTGCCATAAATTTCTTGATGCGTTTTTTAAATCTCGAGTTTTAGATTTAGTATTTTCATATTACATTAAGATGAAAAGAAGAGAAACGGAAGTTGTCCAAAAACAACTCAACAGGAGTATTGGGACTATTTTCAATATACATTGCATTGTGTGCTTCGCATGCCTACCCCTGTATCGGGAGTATTTTCAACACATAGTGCATTAAATCGAAAGAACTTAATTATTAACTTATTAATAATAAACTTATTCCCATATACTGTACATTATATTATTCAATGATGTAAAAAGTCATTGATATTTCTCTCTCTGAGCTCAAAATTAAAGTTTTGGTACATTCTTCTTCCTAAATAGCTATTTTTGTTTTTCTCTATAAAGTGTATTAATAATTCTCATTTGTTCCTAAAGCTCAGCTCTCGTCTTTTTCTTGATCTCGATAAATTGTATTAAATAAAATCCCGTTCTTGTCTCGAATTCAAAAAGTAAATCTCGCACGCCCCTAGAATGAAATATTTTTATCATTAATAGGTTTTACGTATAAAATATTGAAATTAGATGATTTGGAAAAGGGGGTAAACCTTTTTTTGCTAGGCTAAGTCCAAAATAAAATAAAACTAATAGTAGTAATTGTTTTGATCCATTCACTTGACATGTAGGTAAATAGGTTAAAGAACAAACATGAGTATTTTGTAAATAAGCTCTGTTTAGTGCCACAAATATAACTTATTTGAAATAGAAAACGTGGTATTGCATAGTATTTTAAACCTCATAAAGGCTTTATTTTTATATTTTATATAACATATAAATATCAAAGTCGGAAACAACCAATAGTCATGTTTTTAAATGACAAACTACAAAATAGAAAAGTTTTAAAATTGTACAAACTTACATTAAAACTTAATTAATTTAAATTATCCATTTCCGTAATTTTATAATTATTAACCACTTACCACGACACTAACAACGACTACACAGCACTGAGTGAAAATATGAAGGTTATATTATTGAGCTCATCACAGCTGTTATTAAAGGAGGGAAAGCAATCATGCCTTGTTCACGTAGTGCAAGAGTTTCCCAACAGATTCCAGCACTTTGCGCAGAAAATAATTAAATTTTGTAAAAAAAATAGGTTTCTATAGGTGCTATGTCCACGTTGGCTATGCAAGTCTTTTTTTATTGGCTGCTATGAGTGGCCATACGAGCTGGGAGAAACAAGACTGAGAAAACAATTCCCAGCTGACATAGTAAATGGTGTGGCCACTCCCAGAGGCCGCACGAATCCAGAGGAACCTTTTTTTAAAGATCCTATACCAGCACAAAGGGTTAACAATACTTCTTTATAAACTAGAATTTATATCAACTTTGTTGAACGGTACTGATATTTTGCTGAGTTTTTATACTAGTTAATCTGTGCTGTGTTTTGTCATTTTTATTAGACTTACGTTTGCAATAATACACGTTTTTCATGTGGATGTTAGTATAATTTTAATGTTTCAGGAAGTGCAAAGAAGAGTTTACCAAACCATTTACAAAAATTAACTCCTAAGGCTGTGAAAAAAACTATTGATTTGGTAAGAATTTCATACTTATATTATATGAATAATAAGTTTACAAGAAGCTCTGTTTACTTTGATTCGTAGGCCTTATAACTTTGTCATTCACAATGCAATGTTGTTGCTTAAAAAGTTTGGAAAATACAGGATGTTTGAAAAAGAACTTCCTAGATTTATGTATAAATTTAGTGGTGAAATTAATTGACCGAGCGAAGCGAGGTCTGTGTTTTAGCTCGACCATTTCGTCTGTCTCACGATTACGGCCAAACACCTTGACCGATTGTGATGATTTTTTGCATGAATGTTCCTTATTCCAAGGCCAAGCGATGTATATGTACAGTTTTATCCATTTTTCATTTTTAACCACTTAAATAAAATAAAAATGGTGGCCGCACCGTTTCTCTCAGTGTAAGCTTTTTTCAAAAGCCAGTTTGTGGCTTAACCGTAAGTCGAATTTAATACTAATAACATTTTGCTGGTAGCAATTTTGATGTTCAATAAAATTTTATTCTTGATTTTTTTCCGTATCTCTAACGGTAAGCTCGCAAACTTCAAATTTTTTTAAAATTGTCCAAGTTTTTGTATTTTAACCATGTTTTTATACGTTTATTCTTTAGATATCTTTGTAAAACCTTATAATTTTATGAAGAGGGAGAGAGAGAGTGTGCTACCTGCTGTCTTGCTCTTTCCTAGATATAACGTGCTGATTGCCCCAAAAAATACATAGGGCAGACTAGACGATCATTTCATAAGAGGTTTAAAGAACATCTTCCTTCCGAATACGATCGGCACAACCTCCGAAAACCAATTCAAAATTTGCTGAACACATTATGGAAACAGCACACAAATATGATGTGATTGACAGATCTTTAACAATTTTGCATAAGTGTAGCAAAGGGAAGCTTATGAATGCTCTGGAGCAGTATGAGATTTACAAAGCTTTCTAGACAGAGCAAGGAACGCTACTTAATGATAAACTCAATTTTAATTCCAACCCATTATTAGACTTGGTAATAGACATTGTAAAAGTAAATACAGATAAGAACTATGCACAGACGTAACACCGACAGTCTAGCCGTGGACAGTGATCTAACCACACGGACATTAAAATGTGCGAGCGTATATTTTGTAATTGTGGTCTCGTGTGTGTAAGTGTTTTTAAGTGTACTATGTGTTTTTATTTTTATTAATGACGAAGGACAATGGTGCTAACTTGAAAATGGCTGAATAGCCAAAACGGCCGACGTTGGACGTGTGAAATTTGACTATTGGTCGGTAAGTTCAACAAGTTTATTTATATAAATTTAGTGGTGAAATTAATGGAAAACTTAAACTCGAGGGAAGACATACTCTGTTAACATGTCACAGTCCTCATTTATTGTTCGTTCTACAAAAATGTAAGGACCAATCACTCGATCTTCCATCAAACCGCACCAAACATTATCTTTTGGAGAGTCACGTTGATATATTCGTCAAGATTTGAACTTCCTACCACTGCCTTCCAACATTTGTCACTCTTACAGTTTCTTATAAATGACTTTTTTTGTAAACCCTTGCAATTGCACAGTTTTTGACCAATGAGTAAGCACATTTTGCAATGGATATATCTATTACAAACGATATATTTGTATAATGACCTTTATATCGATTTTAAGTATAAGTTCTATATTTTCGTTTGATATATATATGGTAAACCTGATTTATATATCATAGGCTATTTGGGCATGGGTTTACTGGTGCCGGAACGCACTGGAACACCGTTCCAGTACTGCTTTTGATTATAATTTTTGTTTACGTTGCACAGGACCATCCACTCAATCAATCACACTCTCATTCAAGACTCGGTTCAGAATTTTACGCCCGCCAATCAAAAAACCTCAAGATATCCCCACACTACAGTGCGTTATGACTATGCGAGACAACTACAGTAAAGTCTCCCACATTGTCCCTCATATCAGCTCGGAATCGAAATGGGACAAATTGGGAGCAGTGGACATCCTTTTGGCAGTCTCGCGGCACGCCTTTGATGTTCGGCGAGTGCTGCAAACAACTGCAAATAAGAGACCGATGATTCAAAATCGAGGCGGCCGAAAAGTTTAAAAACCAGCAATGCTTAAACTTTATATTAACATTTTCGCTGTTACAAAAATAATAGTGTACGATTTAGGCTTGTCGCACACTGGATCCGCTCCTTTCCGTCCGCTCCGCTCAGTTCCGGCAGTTTTCTCACACACTGCGTCCGCTCGTTCCGTCCGGTCCGTTCAATTTTATCGTTAATATTTAGCGCCAACTAATATTAATATTTAGAGTAATAACTTCGTTTTAAAACTTCGATGAAAACCATGTTATAAGTAAATTGAAAACCATAATTTTATCAGTTTATAGTTTTCTGGTGTTTGCATTAAGTTAATTTATAAAATATTTCTTATGACTATGGGAGTAGTAAGGGTGTTAAAAAGTCTTAGCTCGCAATACAGAATCATATTCTATGCATTAAAATAAATGAAAAATGTTCAGCAACTCTTTTGCTGCTTAATTTAGTTACAATCGGCCATTTTGTTTTTTTTTATAAAAACTCACTAAGAAATAGATAAAACAAGGAGTTCAAATTTTGTATGGTACTGTTAGAACTTAGAAGTGTTCCAAACATAAAGACTTTATTTTTATTACTTTCAAAATGGTAGCCATACAAAATGTTTACTGTGGAATCTCTCAAAAACTGTTAAATATGCAAACAAAATAGATAAAATATTTTTCTTTTTTAATGACAAACAAAATGTTTTTTTTTTTTTTCATTTCTATAGGTCAGGGATAACAGCGTTATAAACAAAAACTGAAAACATAATTTCATGGTAATTGTCTACAACACCAAAATTGTTTGGTATTTGATGTATAGTATGTTGTCCAATTATTTCATTTAAAAATAAATGTTTTCTTAAACTCAAATGATACTAAATAATACAGTAGAAACTCACTAATTCGAAATCCAAGGGAAAGTATTTTTTTTTTCGAATTAAAGGAAGTTTGAATTATCGAGACTTTGAATTATAGAGGTAAATAAAATTTGAATTAGGCCTATATATTACCTATATAGGTAAACCTTTATTTTAAGAATCGATAACAAAACAATTTTTAAAATAAAGTTTACAACTTAACATAATATGTAGTAACGTTACATAAGTTTAATAAAAAACTAAACAAAATTAAAAAAACAGTTAGAAAATAAAACAATTAAGATGAAAATTTAAAAGTATGAAATACAAGTTAGTGTTTACTGTACGTTAAAAAAGTTTGTAATCTTGACTGTTTCAATATTTTTGTGTTGTTTGATTTAATATCAATTGTGTTTTCAATTGATTTACTGTAATTACAACTACATTTCACATATTATTACAGCATAGATTGTTGACAACAAGGCACTGTAATGATAATTCCGGTTATAGTTGAGTGTAAACATCCGTTTTTGAAGCAATGTTAGTGTTACTGAAGTTCCGTTGGCCAGTGCAGGTTGAACTAGTACACTCAAGGGGCACCTGGGTCTGAGTCTGCAAGTTTGATCCAAGAGGAACATGGGATTGGTAATGTTGAAATTCCCGAAAGGTCTGCATATCTCCATAAGGTGGTGGTGATGTTGGTGATATTGGTGATGTTGGGCCTAAGGACGAGAAAGTCGATCGTGAGGTAGACCATGCACTTTCAGCCCCCTGAGCTGCAATAAGATTTTTCATTTCATATTCTGACATTAAGGACGATATTTTTGATTTTATTTCAATTTGAAGAAAAGGAGTGAATGTTCTGACAGTATCTTCTTAAAAAATGAAGTAAGATGATCTGAAGTTGTGCTTTTAGATTGTTTTTTTTTTTAAGAAATAATTCTCAATTGTACAATACAACTGTCTATCTGTACACTGCGCATGCGCGGCGCTTCCGGCCTTCCGACCTTCCGCCAAAAATCGCTCGCTCTTCGAAAAGTGGCGGAAGCGGACGGAACGGACGGAGCGGATGCTATGTGCAGTTCCACATTTGATTAATGGTTTTCGATTTTTGGCGGAAAGGACGGAGCGGACGGAGCGGATCCAGTGTGCGACATGCCTTAAGCTAAGGACACTGAAAATGTTTCCTGACAATTTAGAGTTTGTTGTTATTTTTATTGGGTGATAGTTCAACAATCTAATTACGGTGATACATTTTTTACCATAACTTTAGTTTAAGAAGTCATAGAGAGATCTAGTTTGTGGTATTAATTTTCTTTTTTTACCCTCTTTAAAATGATATGCAACTTGCTAGGGGTTGCTATTTGAAAATAAAAAACTACCCCCAGCAACCCCTATTTAGAGGTGAGGGTTGAAACCCTAAACCACATGAATAAGTACTTTGACTTATGTTGGTAACATTTACCAAAGATTGTTTGAAAATTTACAGTCTTTCAAAAATTAAAGAGGGGGGGGACCTTTATGGGACACCCGGTATGTATGACCATAGACTTGGCATTTTAAAATAAAAATATAAATTATTTAATCTTATATGTTAATTTATTAAAAAGTCCGTTTATTTATCTTCAATTTAAAAAAAAATATTTATAAATAAACATTTTGTGACTTTTTAACACAAACGCTTGTCAAATATGTCTATGTTTACAGCGAGCAGTTTTTAAAAACTCTCGCCCAAAATTGGTTTACACTTTTTACACAACCCCTCCAGCAAGTGTTTGGTCCTGAAATGGTTAACAGACTGACTTTAGGCTTGAACAATTAGCCTCAAACTGGCTCCCCCCTCTCTTTAACTATAAACTGTGACATCAACTATTATTTGTTTGCAAGAAAATATTTAGCAAGACCACTATCAACATAGATCCAGTGGTTAAACTACGTGCTCAAATGTTTCTTTATTCGGTGGTAATGAATACAAATCTACATCTAATAATAATGTTGTATTAACAATGGTGAGACCTGGTCGGGAGTGGTCAATGAGCACCGATCATGGTCCCCAGAACACGTTTTGGGGTGTCATTAAAAATTATATATGTGTTCACACTCTAGCGGCCGCATTTTAAGTCCGATTTGGTCCATATTTTTTACACACGTTGGTTGTCCATTGCTCGAACGAGTTCGTTAGCCAAAAAAATCAAACTATGGAAGCATATTTTTTGACCGGAAGTAACTATTTTTTTTAGATTTATCGTACGAGAATGAACCTTTTTAGAGTTTTGTTGAAACAAATAAATGTAGGATATTATTCTGCACAGTGTGTTTTTTACACGACCTTATAGCTCGGCTCGCTTGGTTCCCTTAAAATCTATCAAAACGTAAAATACCATAAAAGTACACGGTTCACATCAACGTGGGGGATTTTACCCTGGGAGTATCTTCTGATCCGAGGGCCGACTGCCGAGTTTGTACTCTGCGAGCAAAGCGAAGCAGCCCGTAACTCGAGGATGCAAGGCCGAAGGGCAAACTCGGTTTTTCCGCTGCGAGTGAAATAATGAAGGAGCACGTGAGCTGGAGCAAACAAATTCTACTAATATATTTCATACACATAGGCAGCTATTCAGCGCCTTCATGAGTAGATAAAGTTCCCAAATAATTGGTTGAAAATCAAAAACCTGTAAATTTAATTTTGGAAATTCGCTCAACTCACGTCATTAGTTCAGCTGCGTTGTCGAATTATTTTTAAATCTATGATTATTAATTATTATATAGGTTGAGGGTACCTGTCACATCACCACTTCCCCTTGCCCCTCCCCCCCACATTGTCTTTCCCTTCGACTCTCAATTTTTCTCTATTTTTTCACACAGGTTAAATTATAACCGAGTTATCGACAAAAAACTGAAATCATAATTTCCTTGTAATTGCCTACAACATCTAAAATAAGCCTAAAACCATCATTTCAGAGCAATGGGTTTTATTTGATTTATTAAAACTATAAAAATTCAACAAAACAAAATTAGTTTAGGCTAATTTTGGATGTTGTAGACAATTACCAAGAAATTATGTTTTCAGTTGTCCTTTGCCCTACAGAAACGGAAAAAAAACATTTTGTCTGTTATAAAAAAAGAAAAATATTTTGTACATTTTTTGTAAAGTTAGCGGTTTACAAGATATTCCATGTTAAAAACTTGAAACGACCGCCACTTTGAAAATTATGGACAAAAATTCTTAGTGTTTGGTACACCTGTAAATCATAATATACAAAATGCTTATAAAAAATTTGAACTCGATATCTTTTCTATTTCTGGAGTTACAGTAAGTTTTTGTAAAAGAACAAAATGGCTGATTGCTACTAAACTAAGCCGAATTCCAAAAAAGTGACTGAACATTTTAAATTTATTTCACTGTATACAATCCTATCCTGAATGTAGCCTGCTAAGGTTTTTTTGTGACACCTGTATGCAATCTGTATTAGGGGATGTACTGTAGTAGTCCAAATAGTTCTCTCATAGAGTGCGCCATGTGTACTGAACCTAAAGCAGACCAGTACTTGGTCTATCAAAAGTACAATATTAATACCTTCTGAACATCTATTTGGAGGTTGAAATAAATAAGTAGAGAAGGCTGTTTAAAAGTGACAATACATTATTTTAAACAATCTGAATGTATTAAAATTATGTTTGTTATGCATCTTAAAACTAATATAATTTCATACTACAGAAAATAATCTTTTTTACATCACTATTATGCTTCTAAATTAAAATCCTTCCTGAATAGATTTTCCATTGTGCTTGAAATACGATCATTAAAGTGATATGTTTTGAAATTGTTCTTTACTGTAAAGTAAAGATTTTAGTATCATATATTTGTGTTAACAAGTAGAATAATTTATTAAATACAAGAAAATAAGTTGTAGGCCTAATTAATTATGCTTTAAGAAGTAAACTTCGCCGGCAGAGAAGCCAATGCAAACAGATTATTGTATACACAGATATTTACATGGAAATTACAATTGAGCGGTGACCTATACGTAAGACAGAGATCAAAATAGATACGACCAACCCCAATAATTTGAATTGCGGCACTTGTTGCAATTTCACCATTAATATTTAAACAATCAATAATCAACATTTCAAACAAATTTTATTATTTCTGAGTAAAGGAAACATTATAATATGTAACAACAAATGTTTGACTTATAATACAGTAGGCCTAAGCCTTTTGTTTGATTTTATCAAATCTAAAAAAACTGTTATTTGTGAAGAATAAGCACCTGATTATAAATTTGCCAAATTGGTGCAAATAAACGTGTTTTTGTTCATTGTAGGCCTAACCTAAAATTGTGTTAGTTTTTTATCCAAATCAGTTGTTTTATTTATAATATGTAATAACAGACGTTTGAATTACGGTAAGCATTTTTCGTTGATTTGTGTTTGCTTTTAGTTGTAAATCTAATCCGAAAAAGCTGTCTGTTGTGATTCGTTGAAGGCCTAAACTAACCTAAGTTTTTGATCATAATCACCTGTTTTATTTGTAATATGTAACACCAGATGTTCGATTTATAATACAGTACGCCTTTTGTTTGCTTTTACCTCAACTGAAAAAACTGTTGGTTGTGAAGAATAATTAGCATACCTGATTCTAAATTTGCCAAATTGGTTGCAAATAAATTTGTTCTGATTCATTGAAGGCCTAAACTAACCTAAGTTTTTGTTTTGATCCAAATTAGCTGTTTTATTTATAATATGTAACAACAGATATTTTAATTAAATTAAAATACAGTTAAGCATTTTTCGTTCACTTTTGTTTGTGTTTGCTTTTGGTTTGTTAATTTAACCTATAAAGCGGTTGGTTGTGAAGAATACAAAACTGATTCTAAATTTGCTAATTGGTTGCTATGGTAACGAATGTAAACAAACATGTGTTGTTAAGCTTTTGACCGGAACAGCTGTTTTATCTGTTGTAGGGCTGGGCGTGAACCCCAAATTTTCACTATTTTTAAGCTTTAAAATAAAAATTTTGCAAAATTCAATATACCTTTAAATTTTTGTATTTGTATCTTAAGCAGTTTTGGCTCCATATTGATTCTATGACAATCAGCCAGCCAGGAAAAAGCCTCTTATTTATATAGATTGTAATACACGAATTATTGATAATAATTACTGTATGTTATATACTATTTTTGTAAAAATTAAAACATTTATTCTCAAAATGTTTTATTCTTTTACGCACTACGAATATAGATCTTTCCTAGTTTACAATAAATCTACGAAGAGCGCGTCAGTCAAAGCTGGAAGCTTAGGTGATATATTTCAGCGCCTTCGTGAGTAGAACAATTTCCCAAATAGTTGATTAAACCCTAAAAAATATAAACTTAATTTGGGAAATTCGCTCAACTCACGTCAGTGTTTCAACTGTGTGATCGAACTATTTATTTTGGAGGAGTAAAACTGTTGGGTATAATTTTTAATCGGATTTGAAAATGGCGACCTAAAAGGATTTGGAAGGTCTATCAAAATTGCATTTGTCGGAAAGGATGAGTTTGAAATAAAAACAGATTCGAGAGAGAGTAATTCAATTGGAGGAGCTCATTGTGAAGTTTAAGCTTATCTTGGGATTTATAATGAAAGAAATTGTCCGAATATTTGAGCAGAAAGATTAATCTTCGGAAATAATACAAAATTAATGCTGAATTTTCGTAATCATTGCAAAGTCTTTCGGTTGAACTTGTTTAACAAAAGCAACGGTGTGCGTAATTTGTGTCTTGGTTAAGTAACTTTGTGTGGAATATGTGTTAGATTTGCCACGTATCGTTAAAGAAAATTCTTAAAATACAGTTATGTGTTCAGGTTAAATTAATTTTTTTTAATGCAATAGCATCGTTATTTTTTTTAAATAATAAAGTTTTTAAATAGAAAACAGGAAGGGTCGACTGTAATAAAGGGAAGTAAATTAAGGTTAATTTTGTTCAGAAATTAAATTTCTATTATAATAATGTATAATCTCTAATAATCATTATACTGTGTATTAATGCGTGAACATCGAAAAAAAATACTCTTCTTTAGTACTTTTTATAAAAGGAGTGAAACTTATGTAATTCTAAAGGTACTGCACCATAAATGTGGTCAAAAAAATCGCGTGTGTATGTTGCCGTTAAACCAGATAGTAAAATAATTTAACCACGCAGCTGAATTGCTCATTTGCTCCTCCCGACCTTGGGTCTTACCATAAGGGCCTCTGCAATAGCTCATTTTTCCTATGGAAATTCACTAATAATTCAACCACGCAGCTGACGTGAGTTGAGCGAATTTACAAAATTAAGTTTATATGTTTTAGGGTTTAATCGACTATTTGGGAAATTGGTTTACTTACGAAGGCGCTGAAATAGATCAGCTTCGACTCACGCGCTCTTTCGTTCCACTCGCAATGGAAAAACTCACTTTGCGAGTTTACACCTGGACGCTACGGCCTCGGGTTATGGATTGCTTCGCTTCGTTCATAGCTTACAAACTCGGCCGTCGGCTTCGGATTTTGAGATAAAACATTTAAAAAATAACATTATAGTACGAAAAAAATAGTTACTTCCGGTCGAAAAACGTGCTTCCGGTAGTTGGATTTTTTTGGCTAACGAACTGGTCCGAGCGACTTCGACAACCAACTTGTGTACCAAATTTGGTTCAATTCGGACTTAAAATATGGCCGTTACAGTATGAAGACATTTATATGAGTTTATCATTTTAAATATCACCCAAAAACGTGATCTGGGGACCATGATCTGTGCTCATTTATTTGTCTTTGACCTTAGGTCTCACTATAAGGGTCACTTCAATAGCTCATCTTTCCTTTAGAAATTCACTAATGAAAGCATTTTGATCACATTCATTTAATTATTATTTATCTTTATTTATTTGTTAAATCATTCTACTGTTTAGTTGTTGAATTGTGTTTTTTTTTTAAGGAATTTCAATATTATTACTAAATGTTCGTCATAAAATTCCATCAAGCTTCCTGTTTCCCCATTTGTCTTCATAAAAAAGGTAAATTCCTCACAAAAATAAATGACAACTAATTATGCGAAAAACAAGTTGAATTCCGTTTCGTTACAAACACAGTTGGGCGAATTTCTACCCCAAGAGATTCTACAGTAGTTAGCGATTTTCCACAGGAAAAATGAGCTATTGCAGTGGCCCTTATGGTAAGACCCAAGGTCGGGAGTAGCAAATGAGCACCGATCATGGTTCCCAGAACACGTTTTGGGGTGTCATTCAAAATCATATATATACAGACTGTCCCAAAAGTCCCGGACCGGTTTAATAACTCCTAAACGAAACTAGCTACAGTAATAATATTTCAGACATGACTCCTGGCTACAAAAAACTATTTTTTGAGTTGTTAGTCACTATTGCCCCTGCCCCCAAAAACCAAATTTGGGGGGGTTGCCCCAAATTTTTAAATGTAAACCGCTATCGAGTGACCCATCATTTTAAAGGTCTCATTGAGTTAAACACAACAGCGCAAACCCGAGGTCGATATCTTGCTACTGTCCAAAATGGCTGACCTTTTAGTGTTTCTTATGGTCGTGTAATTTAAAATTGAACATTTTGTATCACATACAAAGTAAACACATTTACAGGTTTAAGATATTTTACTTTTTCAGTTGTAATAAATACCGGTGGCCCTTTAACAATTGTAAACAGATAACATTTAAAATAATAAAAATGTTTAATACAACCAATGGGGGTCAATTTTAAATTACATGACCATAAGAAACACTAAAAGGTCAGCCATTTTGGACAGGAGCAAGATATCGACCTCGGGTTTGCGCTGTTGTGTTTAACTCAATGAGACCTATAAAATGATGGGTCACTCGATAGGGGTTTATATTTAAAAATTTGGGGCAACCCCCCCAAATTTGATTTTTGGGGGCAGGGGCAATAGTGACTAACAACTCAAAAAATAGTTTTTTGTAGCCAGGAGTCATGTCTGAAATATTATTACTGTAGCTACTTTCGTTTAGGAGTTATTAAACCGGTCCGGGACTTTTGGGACAGTCTGTATATATATTTATGTATATATGTGTGCGCACTCTAACGGACGCATTTTACGTCCGATTTGGACTAAATTTGGTACACACATTGGGTTTTTAAGTCGCTTGAACTGGTAGGTTAGCCAAAAAAATTGACTGGAAGTAGACCACATTTTTGACCGGAAGTATCATGTATATAATTGAGCGCACTCCAACGGACGCATTTTATGTCCGATTTGGTCCAAATTTAGTACACAGGTTTGTTTTCTAAGTCGTTTGGACGAGTTCGTTAGCCAAAAAATTGACCGGAAGTAGACCACATTTTTGACCGGAAGTATAATGTATATAATTGTGCGCACTCTAACGGACGCATTTTATGTCCGATTTGGTCCAAATTTAGTACACAGGTTTGTTTTCTAAGTCGTTTGGACGAGTTCGTTAGCCAAAAAATTGACCGGAAGTAGACCACATTTTTGACCGGAAGTATAATGTATATAATTGTGCGCACTCTAACGGACGCATTTTATGTCCGATTTGGTCCAAATTTAGTACACAGGTTTGTTTTCTAAGTCGTTTGGTTAAGTTTTCTTTTAAAAAATAGACATACGAAATAATTCTGCACATTCTGTTTTTTTACGCGACCTTATAGCCCATCTGGTTCCCCCAAAAACAATCAAAACGTAAAATACCGTAAAAGTACCAGAATTAAATCCACGGCTTTTACCGTGGTGACCGATGGCTATATATTTGGTACATGCTGGCAGCACCTTCGTGAGTAGATCAATTTCCCAAATAGTTGTTTGAAACCCAAAAACATATATAAATTTAATTTTGGAAATTCGCTCAGCTCACGTCAGCAGTTCAGCTGCGTGGTCGTATTATTTTATTATGGAATTACCAAATATGGGCCATTACATTGTTAAGTTTTAGTTGGCTACCTTTCCATATACATTTTGACTATTGTCTCCTCACTCTATACGTTAATTAAAAGATAACAAAACAGAGTTTATCCGCGAATTATTAAAGGCCATTAAATAATGCATTAAGAAATTGAATACATCGTTCCGAGCCATACCGTATTATAAAAGAAGTAATTACGGGTGTATCCTCATAGACGAGTTTAAAGGGAGGAGGGATCGCTTAACTGAGTTCCTCAAGTAGAATTGTGGAGAGCTCGGCAAACAAGTCGGGAGCGACGGCTAGGGTAATTATCAGCCACTAAAAGAGATGTTCCATTTACTAAAGAATTTATTAGCGGCCTATATTGTCTCCTAATGGTTGTATACGACCGCGGAACCGTTGTAAGAAAACCATTTACCCGGAGCCGAGGGGCGGGAGCCTCATTACAATATGAAAAGGAACGGTAATAAATAAAATAATAGCAAACTAGCGGAGCCGTTCTATCGCCGTCAAGCTCGGCTGCGCTAAGTGTACGGGACGGGATTTCAAACTTTAATTGCACTGTACGCGGTTACAAAGAAAACTGTTGTGGTTAAAGTAGATTTAACGTTCTATTATGGGACCGATGAATCGAAACCGTCTGCGCCGTTCTAATGTGTCTTGTGATGTGCGCTCGTAGACAAAGTAAATAAAACCTGCGGTAACGTCAGCTCCGAGTTATAGTCTATCCGCTCGGCCGTGATACCTGACTTCTCGGAACTCAACGCCCCCTCCACTAGTTTGCCACCGGCAGGCCCGTTGAGCGGGTAGGGAGGGAGCGTTGAGTTCCGAGAAGTCAGGTATCACGTCCGTGCGGATAGACTATACCAGTGACCAAAGAATTAAGGGGGCGCTTCCCTGTCCGCCATATTGAATCTAATTCCCATAAGAGCAATGCTACAGAATAAGTAATTTTTTTTCTGTTAATTCGTGGAATAAATTAAAAAATTTGGTTTCATTTTGAAGTACTGTCATATGCGGATGTTGATTGCCGATTACATTTGCCAAAACCGTGTTATTGTTTTCATAAACGTATGATATAAATAGTAAAAAATAGTAAACTTTATTAATTTTTTACTCAACTGCAAAAAGAGATATTGCAAAAAACCTTAGCAATCAACACCCACAATCTATTTTACATTAAGAAAAAAATATTGGAAAACGGTTGACCCTAAAGGCCATCCATGTAACTTCCCGCTAAGTTTAATTACAACAAACACTATTTTTGGAAATTTTGATCAACCGATTTTTATGTGATTTGCGGCAATCGATGCAGTTTTTTAAGTCCATTGAAAGAATCAACAACAAACATTTTTCAGATGAAAAGTTTCGGAGAAATTGAGGAAAAACACTTTTTTTGATTTTCTTTCGTTCACGATATCTCGCGAATGAATCAACCGATTTTTATGCGATTTGCGGCAATCGATGCAGTTTTTCGAGTCCATTGAAAGAATCGACAACAAAATTTTTTCTGATGAAAAATTTCGAAGAAATTGAGAAAAAACACATTTTTTGATTTTCTTTCGTTCACGATATCTCACGAACGAATTAACCGATTTTGACCGGACTGGTAGCGATCGACGTCGCTTTTCAAGGTTAAAAGCTGATTAGATTTTGGAATTGATCGGTAAAGCCGTTTAAAAGTTATTCCAAAAAAACCTGATTTGAATTTTTTTTATTTCTTAGTTTTTTCGAAATTTCTCAGAACCTACCGGTCCGAATTAGTTGAAATTTTCAGGAAATCTAAGTTTGATGGAACTCTATAGAACGCCGTTTGGTAGGATCCAATCGGTTAAGCCGTTCAAAAGTTATAAGCGGGTCACATGCTTACATACACACACACACACACACAGGGTGACGCCCTCTCGGGAGTGGTCAGGGAAGATTCCTAGGACCTCGAAACGTCGAGATCTGATGAATCCTCGATTTTCGAAAAACGGGGTGAAACCAATAACTTCCCGATTTTAGAAAATTTTCAATTTTCTTAGCGGGAAGTTAAAAATACAGCTTTCGTTTTTTGACAAAAACAACACCAAAATATGCTTAATAATGAAGGTATGTTTTGGTTATTTAACATTGAAATTGGTACCCAACTTAGCCGTTTTGAATGTAGGGAGCCAAGCCTTAAATAGACTGGACAAGTCGAACGCAAGAGTGAAGCCAGTTTTAGAGTCGAATACTCACACAATATGGCGGATGCAAGTCGCGAGCCGTCCGTACATGTTGCCGCGTTACCCGCGAAACGAAGCTCGCGTTCTAACTGTTGTACGATAGAAACTACAATAGCTAATTTTTTCAAAAAAGGCTTTTCAGAAAATGTAACTTTTCTACATTCTTCTACAGCTACATTTCTCTCGCTTACATGACGCACCTGCCCTAAAAACAAAATTTTTTCTCGCAATACAACTTTTTGATGCCACAAATTGAAAAGTATAAAAACGTTTGGACTTTCGATTTTTAAAGTGCCAAACCGTTTTCATTTTCAAATTGTGAACGCACCATCAGCGTCCCACGCTATTAAACCGTAAGTTTTTCAAGATTCAAAGATTTTCTAGCGTTTTCAGCTGTTGAAACCGCAGTGTAAATGAATAGGGCGCACTGAAAATTTAACTCCTCTCTGGCCCCGCTCGACGTTTCTATCCTCACACAAGATGGCCGACCTAGATTCAATTCCCACAATGTAGGCCTACAGATTTATGGCATGACCACACTATTTGATTCTGCGGTCGCTGGATCAGAATAAATTTAAACTAACTTCAGCATCGCCGATTAAGGAACTCCGCTCACGGGGCGAAAAGGAATCGAAGCGAGAGAGACTCGAACTCGATGGGTTTTCCCCTCCACTCGACTTCCTTATTGTGTTGGTATAGGAGGCCGGGTTGAACAAACTAATATTATTACACATAACTTAACTTCATTCGATTGTTTTAACAATTACAAAATTCGATAGGTAATCAAAAAGGCTACAAAAAAGGGTCTTGAAATGTTTCGTTAAAATGTATGGTTTTTGAGTAATTTCTGTTTGAAATTTTTAAACAGAAGCCATTTTGAAAAGCATGATTGGATAATCGCTTATTTTTCACATTAACCACTCCCGACCTTAGGTCTTACCGCAAGGGTCTCTGCAACAGCTCATCTTTCCTAAGTAAATTGTTTAAACATTCAAAGCCCACTTTAGAAGTGTCCCAAATTAAAAATTTTCTGTGGGTTTAAAAAGTAGCATTTGAAAACGTCTTTCGTTTTTTCGTTCCGAGACCACGTTTTTGCTGTGCATTTACGGACAACAAACATTAATTTGTATGTATCTATGTATATAAAAGCCAACTCCACTGACTCACTGATCACGATTTCTCAAAAACTACTGAACGGATTGGAACGAAATTTTGGTATGTAGCTTCCTCTAGGACCATAGGTGCTCACTAAAAAAGATTTTCAAAAAAATTCGACATTTTAGGGTGAGTTTGGGTGGGTCAAAGTTACTAAATAACGATGCTAAAAAAACCACTGAACGGATTGAAATGAAATTTGGTATGTAGCTTTCTCTAGGGCCCTAGACGCTCGCTAAGAAAGGTTTTTAAAAAAATCGAAATATCAGAGGGGTTTGGGGGGGTCAAAGATGATAAAAATCCCCATAAGAAATACGTAGTGTAATATATGTATTGATATCTTTTTTGATCCGTGCAAAGCCGGATCGGACCAGCTAGTGTTAATATAAGTAAAAAACAATCTAGATGTATTATTAATCTACCCCAGTACGTGAGTGTCCCAAAACAATCGTTTATTACTTACAGACTATCGACAGGAGGGCGACAAATTAAGTGCTCTGATCGTTCATCAACGTAACCTACAACTCATACATCATTGAACAGGTTGTCAACACAAGCGCCCTTCACTCACTGAATCGTGTTTACTAGTAGTTCTGTGAACATTAGACCTCGCTCGTTGAAATAACAAATGTGGTTTTTTGAGCTTAGGTTAAAAATAGTGTGCCAGTAAGGAAGTAAGCAGAAGGTTTAGCCAGTGAAACATTATTTTGCAATTCCCGCGATACCGGGGTTTCTAGTTCTCTTGTTTTTCTTTTCTTGAGCTTTAACTGCTAAAGATTTTCATTTAGGAGGCATTGTGTTTTATATAGGTTAATAATGCATAAGGTAGCTAAAAATACCGCGTTATTGAGGGAAAGCATAGAATTAAATATTTACATACTTAAATAACTAAAACTTAACAATGTATTTACAGTTCCATATCATATTCCAATATTAGAAATAATTAAAACAAACGATGTTAAAGCGTCGTGATAGTGATATGGGCCGTTAAATGGGGCCGTTAGAGTACGAACACATATATAGTGTTCTGGGGGCCATGATTGGTGCTCATTTACTACTCCCGACCTTAGGTCGCTGCATTTGGTAATGAAATTCGCTAAAAATGTATGTTTAGGCATTGGTAACGTGACAATTATTGTATGTCATTAGAGAAAAAATCTGTGCGTTAACGGCAACATACACACATCATTTGTAGGTTAGGAATAGACTGATGAACCAACATTTTAAGTTTATTGAATGTATTTACAATTAATGGACATTTAACATTTACCATCTTAGGTTTGATGTTATAATTAATTCTACTCCGTTATTTTAATAACATTAAACGCATGGAAACAGTAAATATGTGTATAAAAAATAAATAATAGTTTAAAAAACTAAAAAATACGCTTTAAAAGCAAACCGAACTATAGTAAAATTCAACTCAGAGTGAGGCGGAAGTTCAAGCCTACGGAGGGTCAGCACGGTCGACTGGTTTCCGCTCCACACCTACCTGAATTTTACTTTTTTATAGTAGCGTATGCAAACTTTTTTTATAACAAGAAAATATAAAGATAAATCACATAACGTCGTGTATCGCGGTCGCCAGTTTATTTTGATACCAAATTTGAAGTAAATCGGTAAATGTTGAGTAATTAAATGGCATAGCTTTTAATGTAACTAAGAACTATTTAATTACTCAACATTAAATCGTCGTGAATCACCTTGTATTTAAAGTTCTTAATGACACCTGAAAACGTGTTCTGGGGACCATGATTAGTGCTCACTTACTACACCCAACAAAATTGATATTGCATTGTCATCGGTCCTTGATAAGTGTGCAAAGTTTCAAATCAATCCGACGTTTTGAAAGGGGTGAAAATCACGTCCAAAGATTCCGCTACATAGATACATACCAAGCTAGTAAAAGCGTATTAAAAACAAACAAATTATGTGTGTGTATGTTGACGTTAAGGCTGGTAAAATAAATTAAACATACACACAATTAATTTAGATTAGGCCTAGACTGATGAACCAACATTTTTTTTTGTTGAATGTATTTACAATAAATGGACATCTACATCAACGAATGTATTTACACCTTTATTGAAATAACATTAATCGTATGGAAACAGTAATAATTTTATCAAAAAACATAATTATATTAACATACTTTTCTAAGATTGTATTACACATAGGCCTACTTTCCAATTCTTGTTAATTGTTAATTCCAGCGCTTGGCGATAATATCTGAACTTCGCCGGACGGAACCGATCGTTTCTTAATTTAAATTGATGAACCAAAACACATGTTTCCCGAATGTATTTACGTTCGTTGCCGTAGCAACTAATTCGATAACGCTTTTTCGTTACGCGTATTTTCTATTTGCCATCGCCTTAGCAACCAATTCATTTGTCGTTACGCGTTACATTTTCTGTCTGTCAACTCATACCGCAACCCGCGTATAGGAACTTATATATTTTGAAATCACAGACAGACACTACCTTGCGTGCTTAGAAAACAAAAATATTTGGAAATCACAGACACTAATTTTATTTATACGTACAGATTTACTTAAATCGATCTTATAAACTGCTTGGTTTAATACACAGTGTAATCCGTGCGATAAAAGTTTATCTTTATAGATTCAAATTGTAAAAGTTGAAAGATGTTCTCGTCGTACGGTTGGATGCAGTTCAATGTAAGATGGAAATAATAACAAACAGAGCCGGACATTTGACGCCTTTCTGCGCCATTACCAGTTTACAGCTTCAACTACAAGTCTCGGTGTCTATTAGACGTGTAATGCTATTGCGTGGCCTGCTACATTATCGTCAGAGTTGAATATCGTATTTGCAAAATTACTAGGTTTATTGAAACCTCGTTAGGTCAATCGGTACTAATTAATATAATTCGTCCACGCAGCTGAACCGCTGACGTGAGTTAAGCGAATTTCCAAAATTAAGTTTATATGTTTTATGGTTTCAACCAACAGTTTGTGAAATTGTTCTACTCAAGAATTTCTATAGGAAACTTATGGGTAAGACCCAAGGTCGGAGTAGTGAATGAGCACTGATCATGGTCCCCAGAACACGTTTTGGGGTGTCATTAAAAATCATATTTTTATATATATATATGTATATTTTATGTGTTCGCACTCTAGCGGCCGCATTTTAAGTCCGATTTGGTACACATGTTGGTTGTCTATGTCGCTCGGACGAGTTCGTTAGCCAAAAAATCTAGCAACCGGAAGTACGTTTTTTTGACTGGATGTAACTATTTTTTGAGATTTTTACTATGAGAATGAATTTTTTTTGAGTATTTTTTACTCAATATATATAAATGTAGAATGTTATTCAGCACATTTTTTTTACGCGACCTTATAGCTTGCTTGGTCCCCCCCAAAATCGATCAAAACGTAAAATACCATAAAAGTACCCGGTTCGAAGCCAAGTGCAACAATAGGCGCAAACAAATTCTACTAATATATTGCGGACACACAGACAACTGTTCAACGCCTTCGTGAGTAGACTTAATTCCCAAATTGTTGGTTGAAACCCTAAAACATAGGCATATAAACTTAATTTTGGAAATTTGCTCAACTCACGTGAGCGGTTCAGCTGCGTGGTCGAATTATTTTCTCACTATAATAGAGAAAGTATAGTGATCGCAAAAAATTCGATGTTGAGATTTTTGTAGAAATATCCGTTTTGGGACTCCCTGAGTCCAAAAAAGTAGTTTTTACTAAATGTCTGTCTGTATGTATACAAAGCTAGAGCGAAAACTATTCGATCGATTTCAAACAAATTTGCACCAGGCATGTCAAGTAGGCCTGTATAGATGCACGAAAAACGGATTTGAAAATTTTTGAAAAACATCCCCCTTTTTGGCAAAAAAACCCCCCAACAAATCTGTTATTATTTTTTTATAAAAAACTGCTCTAACGACATTGATAAAATTTTGCTTATTTGTACACCTTTAATGTACCCTACCAAATATGCAAACAACCGCATCTTTCTAAAACTTCTTGTTTAGCTAATAATAATAACTGATTTTTGGGGTTTTTTTGGCCAGAAAGGTGGTTGTTTTCAAAATTTTTCAAAACCTTTTTTCGTGCACCTATACAGGCCTAATTGACGTGTTTGGTGCAAATTTGTTCGAAATCGATCGAATAATTTTCTCTCTAGATAATAATAATATTTATTAGTTAATCATCTACTTTAATAAAAAATCACCTCTCCTACCCCACCCTACAAGACACAGTGAATCTGTTTAATAATTTAAATATGTTTGTGAGAAAGTATGTGCCAGTTCCTGGTACCGTTTATTGAACACGTTGAAATAGAACATTGTTAAGTAGTGGTTTAATATACAAAAATCTGAAAAAAATCAATTTTCTTTTTAAATAGTTTGAAGACGATTGCCAATTGGTATTTCAAATTTTGTTTACTTGTAAGGTACTGAAAAAAGATTAACTTGAGACCTAATCTGTTGATAATTTGTTTAAATAATTTCATAAACCCCGATTAAATTTTCCAAATTTTTCATTCTTTGAGAAAAGTATCCTTCAAACTTGGGCTTTAAGTTAACATTAAAATTTAATTTTATAAAAATAGTTTACGAGATATTAATTTTTTTTAAGGGTGAAATGATTAATACAATTAAATCCAGTTGCCGTCCTGGTAGGAGGTTCATCCAGTGCTAATTTTTTTCGTAAAGACTTGTATTTTAAGTATAAGTTTAGGGTTAATCCAATTATCATTATTATAACCTTCAAAAATGATGAATATCTTTGCAACAAATGGAAATATTGGTATGCCACTTTGATATTCCAATAGCTGGTATTTTTACACGTATTTTTTGTAAAAAAAGATTGCGCTAGCTCAACTAGGGGCCGAGATAATATATATAATCCTATATACTAGCTGACCCGTATGGCGTTGCCCGTGGTGGTTGGTATTTTCAGTCTTTTTAACGTAATTGTATTCTTTTTAAGTGTTCAGTCAGTGAGTGGTATTTGGCTTATATATATATATATAGATCTTAAATAATAAAAGCACTATTGTCATAATAATAAAAGATCTGAAATTATGATTTTAATAACTTTGATCCCCCCAAACCCCTCCTAAAATTTCGAAATTTGTCATACCCTTTCTTAGTGAGCACCTATGGCCCTAGAGGAAGCTACATACCAAATTTCATTTCAATCCGTTCTATAGTTTTGAAGAAATCGTGATTTAATAACTTTGATTCCCCCAAACTCCCCCTAAAATTTCGAATTTTTTAAAACCCTTTTTTAGTGAACACTTATGGCCCTAGAGGAAGCTGCATACCGAATTTCATTCCAATCCGTTCGGTAGTTTTGAAGAAATCGTTTTTTAATAACTTTGATCCCCCCAAACCGCCCCTAAAATTTCGAATTTTTTAAAAACCCTTCCGTAGTGAGCACCTATGGCCCTGGAGGAAGCTACATACCAAATTTCATTCCAATATGTTCGGTAATTTTGGAGAAATCGTGATTTGGTCATTTTCACCCCCCAAACCCTCCTAAAATTTCCAATTTTTTAAAACCCTTTTTTAGTGAACACCTATGGCCCTAGAGGAAGCTACTTACCAAATTTAATTTCAATCCGTTCGGAAGTTTTTGAGAAATCGTAATGAGTGAGTCAGTGAGTGAGTGGTATTTCGCTTGTATATATAGATTTTAATGACACCCCAAAAAGTGTTCTGGGGTTCATGTTCGGTGCTCATAGGTATCACCGAAAAAGTCACTGCAATAACTCATCTTTCCTAAGTATATAAAATGTCACGTAAATACCACTATTTTCATTAAAAAATAATAAATTTTTTATCACAATATTACGTTTACATTAGCGTTGTAATTAATTTTTCAACAATTTATTTAACCGAATGTTGGCAAAACATTAGCCTAACTTTAATAAAGCAAAATCTGTGTGTAGATTATGCATACAAAAAGTGCACGCTACGGGCACAAAATTGGTTTAGCTTTGATCCCCCAAAAATTTCGAATTTTTTAAACTCTTTCTTAGCTAGCGCCTATGGCCCTAGAGGAAGCTACATATCAAATTTCATTCCAATCTGTCCGGTAATTTTGGAGAATTCGTGATTTAGTAATTTTTACCCCCCCAAACCTCCCTAAAATTTCCAATTTTTTAAAACCCCTGTTTTAGTGAACACTTATGGTCCTAGAGGAAGCTACATACCAAATTTCATTTCAATCCTTTCTGTAGTTTTGAAGAAATCGTGATTTAATAACTTTGATCCCCTAATCCCCCTAAAATTTCCAATTTTATAAAACCCTTTTTTAGTGAACACTTATGGCCCTAGAGGAAGCTACATATCAAATTGCATTCCAATCCGTTCGGTAGCTTTTGAGAAATCGTGATGAGTGAGTGGTATTTCGCTTTTATATAATATAGATTGAGTTTGATGGAAATTCAGTTCTTCAGTGCAATAAATGATTTCAAAGAGACTGCTTTGCCGAGCAGCGAGAAGATAGGGGTATGAGTAATTATTCGTAAGTATTACCCTTTTTCCTCTCCCACAGTGACCTGATAAAGTTTTTATAGTAGTGATGACTTCCTGAAAAAATAAAAAAAGCGTGGTCCACGTGTTGGTAAGATAGTTTTTTTTTTTACATTGATGTTTACAGTAGACTGGAGTGCGGTTGTGGATTATCGAATGTTTTGTTGTAGGTCGGCTACATGACTTTTGTTCAGCGAATCAGGCAATGATCACATTGTAAACCGTTTGGAAACACCAACACAATAGCCCCCACCCTACCACTCTAAACACAGGGGACGACCCTCTTAGCTGTTCACCCTCCCCTCTAGTCGTGTTAGTCTTTATATACCAATGACATAGCTATTATTTACTAAACCTGGTTCATCTTGAAGCACACAGACCGATGCGTCTCTATTTGTTGGCATTACACGGGTTAATTTAAAAGTCGTATTGCGTTTATTCGGGCCGATTCACCCTGCCCATTCATAATGTTTTTTCCTTTTAATTTACACGAAACATTTTATGTTGTGGTTTAGCGTATCAGGTCAGTATGTTTTGATTGTAAACAAAACTTCTATGAATTATTGGTAAATAAATAGTTTTAATACTTAAGTCATTTTAAGTTCGACCCATACTCCACTAGAGATATCCCTTGTTAATGATGGCTACGTTTGCTGATGACATTGCGTTAATTACATTTGGGGATGATAGCAAGGAAACAAGGCCGTAGAAAGTAAAACTTTTCTGGGGGGGGGGGGGGGTCAAGTCAGGACCGGGTATTTGAATTTAAACCCTTTTAACACGTTCACTGCTAAGGACGCGCATGCGAGCTTGACACTGAACACTATGAGAAGCTGCCGACGCACAGTGCATTGCACGCCAGCCCCCGTATTGGGAGAATTTCCAATGCATTGCGTGCTTCGCACGCCTACCGTATTGGGAGTACTTTCAATACACAGAGCATTGCGTGCTTCGCACGCCAACCGTATTGGGAGTACTTTCAATACACAGAGCATTGGGTGCTTCGCACGTCAACCTCCGTATTGGGAGAATTTTCAATACACAGCATTGCGTGCTTCGCAAGCCAACCTCCGTATTGGGAGAATTTTCAATACACAGCATTGGGTGCTTCGCATGTCAACCTCCGTATTGGGAGAATTTTCAATACACAGCATTGTGTGCTTCGCAAGCCAACCTCCGTATTGGGAGTATTTTCAATACACAGATCATTGCGTGCTTCGCACGCCAACCTACGTATTGGGAGTACTTTCAATACACAGAGTATTGCGTGCTTCGCACGCCAACCCATGTATTGGGAGTATGTTCATTACACAGAGCATTGCGTGCTTCGCACGCCAACCTCCGTATTGGGAGTACTTTCAATACACAATGCATTGCGTACTTCGCCCGCCAACCCCCGTATTGGTAGTACTTTTAATACACAGAGCATTGCGTGCTTCGCACGCCAACCTCCGTATTGGGAGTACTTTCAATACACAGAGCATTGCGTGCTTCGCAAGGCAACCCCCGTATTGGGAGTACTTTCAATACACAGAGCATTGCGTTCTTGGCACGCCAACCAACGTATTGGGAGTACTTTCAATACACAGAGCATTGAGTGCTTCGCACGCTAACCCCCGTATTGGGAAACTTTTCAATGCATTGCGTGCTTCGCACGCCAACCCCCGTATTGGGAGTACTTTCAATACACAGAGCATTGCGTGCTTGGCACGCCAACCCCCGTATTGGGAGTACTTTCAATACACATAGCATTGCGTGCTTCGCACGGCAACCCCCGTATTGGGAGTACTTTCAATACACAGAGCATTGCGTGCCTGGCACGCCAACCCCCTGTATTGGGAGTACTTTCAATACGCATAGCATTGCGTGCTACGCACGCCAACCCCCGTGTTGGGAGTACTTTCAATACACAGATCATTGAGTGCTTCGCACGCCAACCCCCGCATTGGGAGACTTTTCAATGCATTGCGTGCTTCGCACGCCAACCCCCGTATTGGGAGAATGTTCAATACATAGCATTTCGTGCTTGGCACGCCAACCCCCCCGTATTGGGAGTACTTTCAATACACAGAACATTGCGTGTTTCGCACGCCAACCTACGTATTGGGAGTACTTTCAATACACAAAGTATTGCGTGCTCCGCACGCCAACCCATGTATTGGGAGTATGTTCAATACACAGAGCATTGTGTGCTTCGCACGCCAACTCCCGTATTGGGAGTACTTTCAATACACAGCATTGCGTGCTTCGCACGCCAACCTCCGTATTGGGAGAATTTTCAATGCATTGCGTGCTTGGCACGCCAACCCCCGTATTGGGAGTACTGTCAATACACAGAGCATTGCGTGCTTCGCACGCCAACCTCCGTATTGGGACTACTTTCAATACGCAATGCACATGTGTTTGCTTTTAGTTTGTAAATCTAACCTAAAAAAATCTGTTGGTCGTGAAGAATAATAAACTGATTCTAAGTTTGCTAAGTCGGTTGCTGTGGTAATGAATGTAAACAAACTCGTGTTGCTAAGCTTTTTATCCGAACAGAATTTTCACAACTATTACTCTACTCTTTAAAATTTAAATTTTGCAAGTTCCCTTTTTAGTGAAGAATAAATTTCCCGATTCTAAATTGGTTCCAAATAAACGTGTTTTGGTTCATTGTAGGCGCAACCTAAATTATGTTAACTTGTTTATCCGAATCAGTTTATTTATAATATGTAACAGCAGACGTTTGAATTGAATTATAAGTACCAGGAGACCGAGCTAAAGCTCGATTATAAGCAGGGCTATGATTTCAATAATAAATATTGGATTATTGAGTTTTGAGGTTAGGCCTATAATATTAAACAACTAAATAAAGGGTATATACAACATTAGGCTTACCTGTAATAAAAATACAGTTTAAAGGATTAACCACAATCTCAACGCTATGCCTCAGAAATAAGTCAGGCCTAAATTAAAGTATTATTTCAATATCGATTTATTCCTAGGGCCTAGTTCGCTCACGTCAATAACTAGTATTATTGCAAATTTCCGTGGACATCGTTTAGGTTAGGCCTATAACATTAAACAACTAAACAAAGGGTATGTTTATTATGTATTCGTTGCCATGGTAACTATAAATAGATACAACATTAGGCTTACCTCTAATAAAATATACAGTTTAAAAGAAAGCAGATGATTATTGTAATGGCATTGAAAACATCAGCTGTGCTTTGTATTGTTTAAAATGGACAAATTTCACTTTTTAATTTAATAAAAAGACGTAGAAAACGAATTTTCCCAGACTGGTGACCATTTCCAATCGATTTCTCGTGGCCAAAAGCCTAATATAAAATCAAAAAATCAAAAATCCTTAGACGGCGATTCCAGATCCATTTAGCAGACAAACAATTATCTCTCGCTTTAGAAGATAAATACAGTGAGCATTTTTCGTTTAGTTTTGTTTGCTTTTAGTTTGTCAATTTAATATATTAAGCGGTTGGTTGTGAAGAATAAAAAACTTATTCTAAATTTGATGAGTTAGTTGCTAATAGTATGTAATGAATGTAAACAAACATGTGTTGTTTAGCTTTAGACCGGAACAGTTGTTTTGCGCTATAAAATACAAATTTTTGCAAAATTCAATATCTATATATATATAAGCCAAATACCACTCACTCACTCACTCACTGTCTCCAAGACTATTTAACTGATTAGAATGAAATTTGGTATGTAGCTTCCTGTAGGGCCATAGGTGCTCGCTAAGAAAGGGTATAAAAAAATTCGAAATTTTAGGGGGATTTGTGGGTTCAAAGTTTTTAAATCGCGATTTCTTAAACACTACTTAACAGATTTTAATTAAATTTGGTATGTAGCTTCCTCTAGGGCCATAGGTGCTCGCTAAGAAAGGGTTTTAAAAAATTCGAAATTTTAAGGGGATTTGTGGGTTCAAAGTTTTTAAATCACGATTTCTCCAACACTACTTAACGGACTGGAATGACATTTGGTATGTAGCTTCCTCTATTGCCATAGGTGCTCGCTAAGAAAGATTTTCGAAAAATTCGAAATTTTAAGGGGGTTTAGGGGGTCAAAGTTACTAAAAAAAAAACCACCTTACGGATTGGAATGAAATTTGATATCAAGCTTCCTCTAGGGCCCTAGGTGCTCG
>JAGFPH010001810.1:202432-224181 GCA_018207615.1 Philaenus spumarius
AGTATCTTCAATACACAAAGCATTGCGTGCTTCGCACGCCAACCCCCGTATTGGGAGAATTTTCAATGCACCAAGCATTGCGTGCTTCGCACGCCAACCCCCGGATTAGGAGTGTTTTCAATACACAATGCATTGCGTGCTTCGCACGCCAACACCCGTATTGGCAGTATCTTCAATACACAAAGCATTGCGTGCTTCGCACGCCAACCCCCGTATTGGGAGAATTTTCAATGCACAAAGCATTGCGTGCTTTGCACACCAATCCCCATATTGGGAGTATTTTCAGTACACAATTACAATATTAAAAACAACCTGTAAGTAGTACCTGCAAGGTATAGTATACACTTAAGGTTCGGCAGGAGTGGAAAAAATATTTCGGAGTGGACCGCAGCTCCCCAAGTGGCAGAGATGTACACCACTAGCGTTGAGTCTGTGTGCGTTCCATTCGTCCGCTAGCGGATATAGGGCAGCTTCACAAAGGCGGAAAATAGAAGGTGACAGACGTAACTCTGGCTGAATTACTGAAATGCGCATGCGTGCCAATGTATGTGATATGTTATTAATACAGCTTTCTCTCACACATTCAAACAAAATTAACGGATGTATTATTTAGAGTATGTCTCAGCGAGCAACAAGTTGATGTGATAACCACCAGAGTGCAGGCTAAACACTCGAGTAGGAACACAAATTCGGCGCGTACATGCTTCCACAGTATAGGCTATGTTTTTGGAATTTTTTGGATAACGAATTCGTCCGAGCGATTGAGAAACCAACGTGTGTACCAAATTTGGACCAAATCGGACGTAAAATGCGGTCGTTAGAGTGCGTACACATAGCGTGTAGGCCTATATATAAAGTTTTTAATGATACCAAAAAACGTGTTCTGGGGACCATGATCGGTGCTCACTGACCACTCCCGACCTTAGGTCTTACTATAAGAGCCACTGCAATAGCTCATCTTTCCAACGTAAATTCGCTAATAAACGACATTTTGACGTATTATATCACCATAGTATCCACAATAATTTATTCCTAGGTGTTTAAAATCTATCGTTTTGATACATTTTATGTAATGCGAAATCTTAGTAATTGTTTAATGCTGAGTTAAAATTGAAAAAATGTGGTTTTCTGCTAACAGAAATAATCCTCTAATATAAATATATATTTTTCAGGGGATTAAGATGTTGCAGTACTGTCAATACTCCATAATTGCTACAGTCGCATTCTCGAAGATCAAGAGTCTAGCGATTTAAAAACATGTCAAACGAGGGAAGAATTCTACCATAGGAATTGAAATGCACCGTGAATCCTAAATTGTTCAACTTATCGTAAGTCACAAAAATTTTGTCTAAAATTAGAATTACCTGTCCATTTTCCTCATTGGGACAATACATACGTACCGAGTGTTCAAAAAGTTTCATTAACCGCCTTCATTATTTCGTGACTGAAAATAAGTTAACAAAACTTTGTATACAGTGTCCATTTTAACTGGATCATCATTGGGATTTCCAAAAGTACTAGATGTAAACAGCTAACTTTAAATGTTTGGTTTCACCTACTTTTTAGTGGCAATTAAAAATATAAATTGGAAATTTCAAAAAAAATGTCGCCAT
The DNA here is from genome assembly GCA_018207615.1 of Philaenus spumarius. Taxonomy (NCBI): domain Eukaryota; kingdom Metazoa; phylum Arthropoda; class Insecta; order Hemiptera; family Aphrophoridae; genus Philaenus; species Philaenus spumarius. Next base: position 204,046 of record JAGFPH010001810.1, read on the forward strand.
CACTCTGTATTTTATGACAGTTGTTGATTTTAAACAGTTATTGGTTTTCTAAAAAATGCTTTATTAGTGTTAAGAGCGTTTTCATTGGTTCAAAACTGGTCTGTACCAAAATATCGTCCGCTCAGTCGGGGTGTTTTTAAAACTTTACACCCCTCTAACTGTTAAACGATTAGTCGTATATAAAAAAAAAACACAGCGAGAAGAAAAAGTCTTAAATAATTCGACCACGCAGCTGGACCGCTGAAGTGAGTTGAGCAAATTTCCAAAATTAAGTTTATATGCCTATGTTTTAGGGTTTCAACCAACAGTTTGGGAAATAGGTCTACTCACGAAGGCGTTGATCAGCTGTCTGTGTGTACGCAATATATTAGTAGAATTTGTTTGCGCCTAGTGGCCTCGCGAGTTTGCTCCACTTGGCTTCCAACCGGGTAGTTATATGGTATTTTACGTTTTGATCGATTTTGGGGGAACCAAGCGAGCTATAAGGTCGCGTAAAAAAAATGTGCAGAATAACATCTTACAATTATATTTTTAGAAAAAACTTTAAAAAATTTAATTGTCGTAGTAAAAATCTCAAAAAATAGTTACTTCCGGTTGCTGTTTTTTTTTTGGCTAACGAACTCGTCCGAGCGACATAGACAACCAACATGTGTACCAAATCGGACTTAAAATTCGGCCGCTAGAGTGCGAACACATATATACATACATATATATGAATTTAATCACACTCCAAAACGTGTTCTGGGGACCATGATTGGTGCTCATTTGCTACTCCCGACCTAGGGTCTTACCATAAGGGCCACTGGAATAGCTCATTTTTCCTATGGAAATTCGCTAATAACTTGTAATACCCAAAACTATCATAAAATACTGGTAGTTCCATAAGAAATTATAAAGTCGTCCGCTTTAATGGGAAATGACGGCAATTTTTTTGAAATTTCAAATTCATATTTTTACTGGTAGTAGGCGAAGTCCCTTATTCAAAAGTTGCTGTATTCTTGTACTTTTGGAGATCAAAATGTTGGCCCAGTTAAAATGGACGCACTGTACGTGTTGTGTTGCAAACAGGGAAAATGTAAAGGTAGATTATGAAAAGTTATTACACTTTTGAAAAGCTTATTAGAAGAGAAACAGAATGGCACAAACTAGCTAAGTATCTTGCTCAGTCTTGGGACTCCCAACAGAAGTGAAAACTGTAATGAATATAAAACTACCATGATTATATTGGTTCAATCTGAAATTAAATAGTTATTAGCGAATTTCCATAGGAAAAATAGGCTATTGCAGTGGCCCTTATGGTAAGACCCAAGGTCGGGAGTAGCAAATGAGCACCGATCATGGTCCCCAGAACACGTTTTGGAGAGTGATTAAATTCATATATATATGTGTTCGCACTCTAGCGGCAGCATTTTAAATCCGATTTGGTTCAAATTTGGTACACATGTTGGTTGTCTACGTTGCTCGGACGAGTTCGTTAGCCAAAAAAACTCGTTTTTTGACAGGAAGTGGATATTTTTTGAGATTTTTTCTACTAGAATGAAATTTTTTTAAACTTTTTTTTCTACAAATATAAATGTAGGATGTTATTCTGCACATTTTGTTTTTTTACGCGACCTTAGGGCTCGCTTGGTTCCCCCAAAATCTATCAAAACGTAAAATACCATAAAACTACCCGGTTCGAAGCCATGTGGTGGATTATACCTTGGGGTTGGCGTGCGAAGCACGCAATGCATTGTGTATTGAAGATACTCCCAATACGTGGGTTGGCGTGCGAAGCACGCAATGCTTTGTACATTGAAGATACTCTCAATATGAGGAATGGCGTGTGAACCATTTTGCAGCTATTCAGCAACGTCGTGAATAGACCTATTTCCCAAATTGTTGGTTGAAACCCTAAAACATAGGCCTATAAACTTAATTTTGGAAATTCGCTCAACTCACGTCAGCGGTTCAGTTGCGTGGTCGAATTATTTTTTATATCTTGTCGAATTTAAAATTGGAATCCAAAAAAATAACATAAACAAGATTTTCTATAGATTATAGGCAATCATGTTTATGTTATTTTCATTTTTTAGATTTTAATTTTAAATGGGACAAGATAAAAATAATGTTGAAATTTCAGATTAAACCAATACAACCGACCACTTACATTTACCAACACGAGTTTCTTGAACATTTTCGACAAAGGCTAACTTATCTTGTATCTCTCTCGTTAAATATTAAAGTTAAACAACTGATTTGTATGAAAATTCAACAATAATTTTAGGTTAGCCTATACTGAACCAACGCACGTTTCTATAATGCGTTTACATTCATTACCATAGCGACCAAGTTAGCAAATTTAGACATTAAAATAATTGGACCACGCAGCTGAACCGTTGAGCAAATTTCCAAAATTAAGTTTATAGGCCTATGTTTTAGGGATTCAACCAACAGTTTGGGAAATAGGTCTATTTACGACGGTGCTGAATAGCTGCAAAATGGTTTCACGCCATTCCGCATATTGGGAGTATTTTCAATGCACAATGCATTGCATGCTTCGCACGCCAACCCTCGTATTGGAGTATTTTCAATACACAAAGCATTGCGTGCTTCGCACGCCAACCCTCGTGATGGGAGTATCTTCAATACACAATGCATTGCGTGATTCGCACGCTAACCCGCCCGTATTGGGTGTATCTTCAACACACAAAGCATTGCGTGCTTCGCTCGCCAACCCCCATATTGTGAGTATCTTCAACACACAAAGCATTGCGTGCTTCGCACGCCAACCCCCGTATTGGGAAGTATCTTCAATACACAATGCTTTGCGTGCTTCACACGCCAACCCCACGGTAAAATGCACCACATGGCTTTGAACCGGGTACTTCTATGGTATTTTACGTTTTGACCGATTTTGGGGAATCAAGCGAGCTATAAGGTCGCGTAAAAAACCAAAATGTGCACAATAACATCCTACATTTATATTTGTAAAAAAAACTCAAAAACAAATTCATTCTCGTAGGAAAAATCTCAAAAAATAGTTACTTTCAGTCAAAAAACGTACTTAAGATTGTTGGATTTTTTTGGCTAACGAACTCGTCTGAGCGACGTAGACAACCAACATGTGTACCATATTTGAACCAAATCGCACTTAAAATGCGACCACTAGAGTACGAACACATATATACATATATCATATCATATATATATATATATATGTCATTTTTAATGATACCCCAAAAAGTGTTCTGGGGACCATGATCGGTGCTCATTTGCTACTCCCGACCTTGGGTCTTACCATAAGGGCCACTGCAATAGCTCATTTTTCCTATGGAAATTCGCTAAAAAAAACCAGAAAGCGCTATGTCCATTTTGGAGGTATCACCAAGTAGGCTACACTAATTTAACACAACTTACAAAATTAGGCAGCGCAATGCCCGTTTCATAGTGACGTGACTAAATCTATACAGTTATTGAGTTTAAGCCTTTGAATTTACCACTGCCTATTTTATTTCGTCGATTTCTTTTTCGTTTACGATCACCTGTTAGAGTAAACTTCTGGTTTATATTAGTGCGTGTGTAAAACAACGAAGAAAAAGAAATGGATATGAAATTAGAATTACTTGTCCGTTTCATAAATCACAACACATTTATAGACAGGTCTTTACACGCGTTGAGGTTAATGTTGAACGCTTAGAGAAAATGTAGATTAAATTACAACAGTTTTCATAAACAATTAACTTGGTAGCGTTTGAGAATAATAAATGGCGTTGGTACCTTTGAGACCGGGGAAAAGTGGCGGAGGAAACTGCGAAGTAAGGTGAGAAGTCAGATGGTGAGGGAAGAAGAGCGGCGGATTGCCACGAGGGGCGGTAGTGGAGCTGCCTTCGCCTACAGGTCGGAAACTGCCTCTGTATAAACAAAAACACAAACATTATAATAATTGCTTATAGCGAAATCTTATTTGAGTGAAAATAAATGTTTACGTTTACCTAATTAGCAGTCTACTTAACAAATTTATAATTAGTTGATTATTGTTCACAACTAACTGTTTGTTTAGGTTAGGTTAACGAAACAAACACAAAATAAACGAAAAAGGCTTACTGTATTATAATACTAACATCTGTTGTTACATATTACAAATACATCAGCCGATTGGGATCATAAGCTTGACACATTTTAGGTTAGGCCAATAGTGAATCCACACACCGTTGAAAGCGTTTAGATTTTACTACCATAGTAACCAAATTAGCAAATTTAGAATAAGGTAATTATTCTTCACAACCAAATGTTTGTTTAGGTTAGGTTAACGAAATAAAAACACAAAATAAACGACAAAGGCTTACTGTACTATAATTCAAACATATGTTGTTTCGTATTTCAAATAAAACAGCTGATTTGGATAATAAGCTTAATACAGTTTTAGGTTAGGAAAATACTGACCCGACACACGTTTCTTTAAAGCGTTTAGATTTATTACCATAGTAACCAAATTGGCAAATTTAGAATCAGGTAAGTATTCTTCACTACCAATTGTTTGTTTGGGTTATTTTAACAAAATAAAAATAAACACAAAATAAACGAAAAAGGCTTACTGTATTATAATTCAAACATCTGTTGTTACATATTACAAATAAAACAGCTGATTAGGATCATAAGCTTGACACAATTTTAGGTTAGGCCTATAACCTACTGAATCAACACACGTTTCTTGAAAGCATTTAGATTTATTACCATAGCAAACAAATTTTCAAATGTAGAATTAGTTAATTACTAGCTGACCCGTGCGAAGCATTCGCATTCTAACTACTTAAACCCCACTTATTTAAAGTAATAGTGGTATCCACAATGCTATTTATAACCACGCTTACAATTAATTATAAATAGCAATGTAGTGGCGTAACGGCAGGTCTCCAGCTGGGCATTGTTATCATCAGCGTTGCCAACGTCAGGAAAATATCCCTACAACTTACTTGATCTTGCATCACTGTTACTTTCGGATTCTTTATTTCTTTTTTCGTATAATTGTATTTTGTAAATTTTTCCGGTGTAGCGGTTAAGGAAAGCTTTGAAAATGATGCCTCATTCATGTAATTTGATGATGTATTAAGGAAGCTACGGCGTACCGACAAAAAAATGGCCTTGAGAAATGATATATGTGATTGTTCACAACCAACTGTTTGTTCAGGTTAGGTTGACAAAATAAAAACACAAAATAAACGACGAAGGCTTACTGTATTATAATTCAAACATATGTTGTTACGTATTCAAACAAAACAGCTGATTTGGATCATAGGCCTAAGCGTAACAATTTTAACTTAGGCCAATAATGAAACGACACACGTTCTAGAAAACGATTAGGTTTATTACCATTTCAACCAAATTGGTAAATTTTGAATCGGGTAGTTATTTTTTACAACGAACAGTTTGTTTAGGTCAGCTTAGCAAAATAAAATCAAACGCAAAATAAACGAAAATTACTTTGCATTATAATTCAAACATCTGTTGGTACATATTACAAATAAAACAGCTGACTTGGATCATACGACTAACACAATTTTAGGGTAGGCTAATACTGCACCGACACGCGTTTCTTGAGAACGTTTCGATGTATTACCATATCAACCAAATTGGTAAATTTAGAATTGCTTAACTATTCTTCACAATCAACAGTTTTCTAGGTTAGTTAATTGGAAACACAAACAACGAAAAGGCTTACTATATCATAATTCGAACACCTAGCACTATTAAAATATGAAGCTATCATAGTGCACAATAATCTATTTGCATTTGCTTCGCCGCGGGGTTTGGTGAGCGAAGCCCTCTAGTCATACTACAAAAAGCTGGCAAACAATATTGACAAATCTAAATAAGTTAATACAGTCAATTAAGAAACTCGGCTGTAACGCCGACGAAGGGCGTTAGCGCCGCCGTATTCAGAAATAACGCCGTTAAATCAAAAAGCTCCGTTATTAGGTTTTCCGAATCAAGTTTGGAATTGCATTTGCCGATACGTTTCGAAGCTCTAAATCCCGCTTGAAGGAAACGGACTTTGACAACCGTACCGCGCCACGGCGCACATACGCAACGGAAAATGCATTAGGGGAGACGACCGCCCCTCCCCCTGTATAAGTATAAAAATGAAATCTTTTAAAATGGTTTACATAATTCCGCTTCCCTGTGGAAAAGCGCTTAACCCCTCTCCGCGCTTTCTTCTTCTTGTATCATGTATTTACTCGGTTTTTTCTAAACCTCTTCGGATTTGTTTATTTTCAATATTTCGACTTGAGAGCGTGCCCACGTATAACGACATGGTAATAAAGTAATGCTTGAATACGGGCTAATCCTCTTCTTTCCGTAATGGCAGGATTTCGTATACAATGTTTTTCCTGTAATGGTTGCAGAACGAAGACTACAATGCTGTATGAATTTAAATGTACGTTCTTGCTTTTAAAGATGTACTCGGTATTTATAATTGATTCTTTTTTATTTCCTGGAACATATTCTTACTGTTGGTTTCTTTCAACCCAAACATAAATAATTCGACCAGCTGAACCGCTGACGTGAGTTGAGCAAATTAAGTTTATAGGCCTATGTTTTAGGGTTTCTACAAACAATTTGGGAAATATGTCTATTCACGGCGGTGCTGAATAGCTGCAAAACGGTTCGCACGCCATTCCCCATATTGGGAGTATCTTCAATACACAAAGCATCGCGTGCTTTGCACGCTAACCCCCGTGTTGGGAGTATCTTCAACACATAATGCATTGCGTGCTTCGCACGCGATTCCGAATATTGGGAGTATCTTCAATATACAATGCATTGCGTGCTTCGCACGCCATTCCGAGTATTGGGATTATCTTCAATACACTAAACATTGCGTGCTTCGCACGCCAACCCCCGTGTTGGAAGTATCTTCAAGGCACAAAGCATTGCGTGCTTCGCACGCCAACCCCCGTGTTGGGAGTATCTTCAACACATAATGCATTGCGTGCTTCGCACGCCATTCCGAATATTGGGAGTATCTTCAATACACAAAGCATTGCGTGCTTCGCACGCCATTCCGAATATTGGGATTATCTTCAATACACTAAACATTGGGTGCTTCGCACGCCAACCCCCGTGTTGGGAGTATCTTCAACATATAATGCATATGCATTCCGAATATTGGGAGTATCTTCAATACACAATGCATTGCGTGCTTCGCACGCCATTCCGAATATCAGGAGTATCTTCAATACATAATGCATTGCGTGCTTCGCACGCCAACCCCACGGTAGAATCCGCCACATGGCTTTGAACCCGGTACTTCTATGGTATTTTACGTTTTGATCGATTTTGGGGGAACCAAGCGAGCTATAAGGTCGCATGAAGACTCAAAATGTGCCGAATAACATCCTACATTTATATTTGAAGAAAAAACTCAAAAACAAATTCATTCTCGTAGGAAAAATCTCAATAAATAGTTACTTCCGGTCATAAAACGTACTTCCGGTTGTTGGATGTTTTTGGCTAACGTCCGAGCGAGGTATACAACCAACATGTGTATTAAATTTGAACCAAATCGGACTTAAAATGCAGCCGCTAGAGTGCGAACACATATATACATATATATTTTATTTTTTTATTTTTAATGACACCCCAAAACGTGCTCTGGGGACCATGATCGGTGCTCATTTGCTACTCCCGACCTTGGGTGTTACCATAAGGGCCACTGCAATAGCTCATTTTTCCTATGGAAATTCGCTAATAAACTAAACGATTTACAATGGAATAGTTACTATAGTTGCGGACAACCTAACTAAGAACCAAAAGGTTAGGTAAGAAAAGGTTAGGGTCTTCCGCCCACCCGACCCTAATTAGTGACGCTTGGCTGCACTCAAACAAGTACTAGGTGCCTAATACCAAAAAGTCAGTTAAATTATTGTCCAAAATTATTAAAAACCATTATCATATTACGTTTTGTATTTCAATGTCGATTATTTTTACACTAAATTTTATGTAAATCAGACAACTTTGTCCAACTTGTACCGCCAAACTAATTTTTTTTAAAAACTAACTTTGAATAACAGTGGAAATAAAATACAATTCATATAAAAACGTGAGCATGTGGAGGGACAAAAAATACTCTATGTATGATTGTAACAATTTTGTATTGCTTGATAACCAGAACAAATCGCCGGTTTCAAGGAAAACATTTTATGAAAACATAATAATATACTATGTAACTTAATTTAATATACAATAAATACAAAATAATACATAGTGACATAATTGTTAATGTACTTGAGCGAAAATTAGATTGTCTTATATCATGTTTTGTTTGTATTTACCATAGTTATATTTTAGGAATATACAGGGTGTCCAGTAATTACGGGATCAAACTTCGGGGAATGGTTCTATGGGTCAAAATATGAAAAAGAGTTTATGTAATTATATAACATATAAAATAGTTCGTGAGTTGAGGAAATTTCCAAAATTAAGTTTATAGCCCTATGCTTTAGGGTTTCAACCAACAATTAGGGAAATAGATCTGCTCACGACGGTGCTGAATAGCTGTCCATGTGCACGAAATATATTAGTACAATTTGTTTGCGCCTAAGCTTTGACTCACGTGCTCTTCGTTACACTCGCAGTGGAAAAACAGTTTGAACCTCGACCTTGCGGCCTCGGGTTATGAGCTTCGCTTCGCTCGCAGCATAAAAACTTATCCGTCGGCCTCGGACGAGAAGATGCCCTAAGGTAAAATCCACCACGTGGCTTTAACCGGGTACTTTTATGATACTTTACGTTTCGATCGATTTTGGGGGAACCAAGCGAGCTATTATAAGGTTGCGTAAAAAAAACAAAATGTGCAGAATAACATCCTACATTTATATTTGTAGAAAAAAACTCTAAAATTAATCCTCGTAGGAAATATCTGAAAAAATATTTATTTCCGGTCATAAAACGTAGGCTACTTCCGGTTGTTATTAGCTGATATCAGATCATCGCGTAATATTAATAGGCACAATTTTAATACACTATTACCGATACTTTTACATGAATAAACGTCCTGATGTACTTTTTTAAATAATAGGTTATAAGTTTATTTATTTCACTTAATACAGTACTTGTAAATAGTATCAAAATGTAGTTTTTTTTGTTACTCATGTTTGTTTCTTTGTTAAGATCGTTATTATATTTAATAAATTAATAAGACGTCATTTCAAATCATAATTATTATAGATAGCGCTACTGATCTTATAATTTATAACTAACTAGGGGCTCTGCCCTTGGACGCTTCGCTTCGCTCGCAGTTGGAAAATTCGCTAAAGAATCTCGTTAATCTTTGGTTCGTTTGTACATAGGTTTGTAAAATTATGAAACCAGACTTAAATATATTAACAGTAATTACAAGATTAATAATTATAACCTCAAATACATGCTTTAGAAACGTGAGAGGCTTTCATTTTAGTCCTAGTTCTACTATCTTCTGTCAACTAAAGTTTTGAAACCAGGCCTAAATATAGTTTTTTTTTGTGTGTCTAACGTCCTGCTGTTTTGCACTTAAGGCTAATGAAGACGGGACCTACAGTTTTACGTGGAATCCGAACCACAGCCAACGAAGTCTGTTAAGAAACCATTTAGAAAATTATTCGGGGTCAATGGGAATTGAACCCGGACCTTTTCCATTGATGGTTGCCATGACGATTGATAAAGCATTGACGCCTTAACAATCACGGCCACCGTGGCCTAAATATAGTAAACATTATTGCAGGATTAACATAACCTCAATACCATGTTTCAGGCCTATATTACAAAATTAACTGTTAGAATTTATCCATCTTTTCCAAATTTACATTTTTTTTTTACAAAATAAATTGTTAAATCAGGCCCAATTTATTCTATTTCCAACGTGCTAAAACAGTATAAACTAGCTTGTTTTTTAACAGTAATTAAAAACTATCCAATGAACAGCTGATTTTGGATAATACTCAATCTGAGTTCTATTCCACTCTATTTCCAACGTGCTAAAACAGTATAAAATGGCTTGTTTATAAACAGTTGTTTTGATCGCTTTATTTACTAATTCGTTGTTATTTTGTAACCAACATGGCAACCCGTAAGACCCTATGTTAAAATTTTTCAACTTTTAAATTAGATTTTCTCAAAAATATTGCGTTTTTACACGAAATACAACTATATGGGTGTACTTAAAAATCAAAACTACACCTAAATAAAAAATTTCTTTGAATTCGTTAGAGCCGTTTTCGAGATCCGCGACAGATACAAAGATAGATACAAGAATTGCTCATTTAAAGTAATAGAATTTAGAGGTCGGAAAAAATTCCAGCTGATTTTGCCGACCTAGACCGGCAAAACGCTATTTTCAATACTCAAACCTAATACTGAGAGTGACTATTCTCGATACGGTGTGATGAAAAGTATATTTGCACGATGTTGGCACATATTTTCTCCTAGAAAAACTTGAATGTTATTTAGTGCTCGTGCCGTATGGGGGGGGGGGGGGCAACGGGCGACGCGACGTTGCGGAGGGTGAGAGAATATCCCCCAATTAAACTAAAAGACATGTTTTTTTTAAAAGAGACAAACAAGTGAAGGGCGCTCGTTGTTAAAAACTGATCAATTATTCAGCTTAAAATGATTACATTACGTCGCACGTGTTCCGATGTCGTAAAAGAAGCCGATCCGAGCGGCCTAAGTGTGGGCTGATGTCGTTACGCCCCAAATTAACGTCAACTCGCGAAATTCTTATCCCCCCACTACCTGACATCGTTCTTGTTACGCTCAGAAGAGGATTTAAAAGTTTTACGTTATTAAAAGAGAACAGGCTGTTTAATTAAAGAAACACAAGTTTGTTGTTTAATGTAGTCTACTTAGTGTCAATACAAATTATCTGGTAACAAAATGTGTCGTACGGTGTTAAATTGCTATTAGGAAGTGCTTGCGCGATACCAGGACTCAATAGTCCCATTCATTCCTCTTCAATCCTTATCAGCGAATTTCCATGGGGAAAATGAGCTATTGCAATGGCTACCTTATGGTAAGACCCAAGGTCGGGAGTAGCAAATGAGCACCGATCATGGTCCCCAGAACGCGTTTTGGGGTGTCATTAAAAATTATTTGTATATATGTGTTCGCACTCTAGCGGTCGCATTTCAAGGCCGATTTGGTTCGAATATTGTACGCGTGTTGGTTGTCTACGTCGCTCGGACTAGTTCGATAGCCAAAAACATCCGACAATTTGAAGCACTTTTTTTACAGAAGTAACGATTTTTTGAGATTTTTCCTACGACGATGAATTTGTTTTTGAGTTTTTTCTACAAATATAAATAGAGGATGTTATTCTGCACATTTTGTTTTTTTACGCGACCTTTTAGCTCGCTTGGTTCCCCCAAAATCGATCAAACCGTGAAATACCATAGAAGTACCCGGTTCGAAGCCATGTGGTGGATTCTACCGCGGGGTTGGCGTGCGAAGCACGCAATGCATTGTGTATGGAAGATACTCTCAATACGGGGGTTGGCGTGCGAGGCACGCAATGCTTTGTGTGTTGAAGATATCCCCAATATTCGGAATGGCGTGCGAACCATTTTGCAGCTATTCAGCACCGTCGTGAATAGACCTATTTCCCAAATTGTTGGTTGAAACCCTAAAACATAGGGCCTATAAACATAATTTTGAAAATTTGTAAATATAAATGGAGGATGTTATTCTGCACATTTTGTTTTTTACGCGACCTTATAGCTCACTTGGTTCCCCCAAAATCGATCAAAACCTAAAATACCATAGAAGTACCCGGTTCGAAGCCATGTGGTGGATTCTACCGTGGGGTTGGCGTGCGAAGCACGCAATGCATTGTGTATTGAAGATACACTCAATACGGGGGTTGGCGTGCGATGCACGCAAAGCTTTGTGTGTTGAAAATATCCCCAGTATGCGGAATGGCGTGCGAACCATTTTGCAGCTATTCAGCACCGTCGTGAATAGACCTATTTCCCAAATTGTTGGTTGAAACCGTAACAAATAGGCCTATAAACTTAATTTAGAAATTTGCTCAACTCACGTCAGCGATTCAGCTGCGTGGTCGAATTATTTTATGTTTGATGTAATTTTTTGTAAATTCTATTTAGAAAACGAATTCCCTCTGTATCTGCCTCTCCTTTTCACAACATAAACAACCTCCTCTACCAAATAAAGTTACTTGTATACTTTACAAATTGTATTTTCCGAGCAAAACTAATAACAGTTAATGCATTTCGGTTTCGTATAATAACGCACCCGACGTGACGGTAGCAAATGCTATTAAAACATAACGGCGAGCTCGAGACGGCGTACGAGCGGAATCAATTAAATACTTAAAAGAGAAATTTATGTCGCATAAGATTAGCTGACGTAATAAGTGTTTTGAGTTGCTCGGTGTACACAAAACACGGCCAATTAGGGCATAATCTCGTTACTACCCTTAACCGTCTCCAAGCTTTTAAACCAATTTAAAATTCATAAACTCCACATTAAGCTAAACCAATTTTGTGCCCGTAGCGTGCACTTTTTGTATGCATAATCTACATACAGATTTTGCTTTATTAAAGTTAGGCTAATGTTTTGCCAACATTCGATTAAATAAATTGTTGAAAAATTAATTATAACTTTAATGCAAACGTAATATTGTGATAAAAAATGTATTATTTTTTAATGAAAATAGTGGCATTTACGTGACATTTTTTTATACTTAGGAAAGATGAGATATTGCAGTGACTTTTACGGTGATACCTATGGTCAGGAGTAGTAAATGAGCACCGAACATGAACCCCAGAACGCTTTTTGGGGTGTCATTAAAATCTATATATATATATATATATATATATATATATATAAGCGAAATACCACTCACTCACTGACTCACTCATCACGATTTCTCAAAAACTACCGAACGGATTGAAATTAAATTTGGTATGTAGCTTCCTCTAGGGCCATAGGTGCTCACTAAGACAGCGTATGAAAAAATTCGAAATATAATGAAGGGTTTTGGGGGATAAAATTTATTAAATCACGATTTCTTCAAAACTACCGGACGGATTGGAATGAAATTTGGTATGTAGCTTCCTCTAGGGCCATAGGTGCTCACTAAGAAAGGGTATGCAAAATTTCGAAATTTTAGGAGGGGTTTGGGGGGATTAAATTTACTAAAATCGTAATTTCAGATCTTTTATTATTATGACAATAGTGCTTTTATTATTTAAGATCTATATATATAAAAGCCAAATACCACTCACTGACTGAACACTTAAAAAGAATACAATTACGTTAAATAGACTGAAAATACCAACCACCACGGGCAACGCCTTACGGGTCAGCTAGTTGTATATATATACAAGATGATCCGGCAATGTTTTGATAATGCTTGACCTATAGGCATTATTCTATACTAATATTATAAAGACGTAAAATTTGTTTTTTGTTTGTTTGGTTGTTTTTATATAGGGGGTAATCTCTGGAACTACTGAACCGGTTGGAAAAATCGTTTTACTAATAAATAGCTACACTATCCCCGAGTCCCATAGGCTACAATTTATTCTGATAAAAACCTTTTTGTTTCAATATTTGTAAATTTAGTCGGGAAAAATCTTAGACTGATGAATCATCACATGTTATTTACATTTATTACCATACCAACCAATTGAATAAAATAACATGTAAAGCATATCCGTTTGCTATAATATTTCCATTAACAGCTGATTTTAAACTTTGAACCAATTATTTGTATTTATATTTTAGGTTAGGTTTTTGTTAACGTGTAGACCTGAGCCTTGCTGGTTCTTTTAACCTTTTATTATAACTGCTGTTTTAAAATGTACGAAATAATTTGATTTGAACATTTAACATTATTTACCGTCTTAGTTTTTTGTTTGTATCCACCATTTTGTTTTTTTTACAATTCTATTCATATCTAGAGAATGGTTTGACTGATTGAGTTCAAACTTAGCATGAAGTTTAACCTAACAATGATCTATCTCAAGAAAAATAAGCTGTTTGAAAATTTTAAACCTAAATTACTTAAAAACCGTACATTTTAACAAAAAATGTCAAGATACCTTTTTTGTAGCCCTTTTGTTTCCTTATCCGATAGGTAATTGAAAAAGGTGACTTGACATTTTTCGTTAAGTACGCTTTTCGAGTAATTTAGGTTTAAAATTTTCAAACAGCCGCCATTTTTAAACGCATGAATAGATATCATGGTTTATTTTTCTTTAGATGGATCATTGAGTAAACTTCATACCAAGTTTGAACTCAATCAGTCGAACATTTCTCTAGATACGAATTGTTTTGTAAAAAAACCAAATGGCGGATATCTGTAAAACGAAGCGTTTTACCTATGTTTATATAATTTTTTTCTTTACTTTTACTTGTAGAATGAGCTCCCAAAGTTTCTGCTTATCTTTTAAATCACCCTGTGTATTAAAGTTAAACAGCTAATTTGTATTAAAAGCTCAAAAATATAATTTTAGGTTAGGCCTATACTGAACCAAAACACGTTTCTTTAGTGCATTTACTTTCATTAATATAGAAACCAAGTAAACAAATTATAAAAAAATGAGAAAGCACTATGTCCATTTTACAGGTTTCACCAAATGCACTAATTTAACACAACGTACGAAATTAGGAAGTGCAATGTCCGTTTCATCGGTAGCTTGACGTACCTAAATCCATTCGGCTTTTGAGTTTAAGCCTTTGAATTTACCACTGCCTATTTTATTTCGTCGATTTCTTTTTCGATCAGCTGTTACATTGAACTTCTGGTTTATATTAGTACGCCCGTGAAACAATGAAGAAGAAGAAATCAAAAACGCAAGGCGTGTATATGCATGTGTATTTTATTAGGGGTGTGTCGATGTCTTCCGTTTATTAATTTGGGGTGTTCTTTTATGAAGGGGTAGTGTTTCCAAGGGGTTTAGAAGTATAATTCAATGAGTGTAAAATTAATATTGCATAGACTATCTCTTAATGTGTATCAACATTGCATACTTTACCCCTAAAGGTGTACCTGTATTGCATATATTACGCCTTAATAATTAATATAATATTATGAAAATATATGCGAAGGTAGCAAAGTATGATGCCTCATTTTCTGAACACAGAAAGTTTTATAAAGTGCATTCATTGTAAAATTTGGAAGAAGGCATTCATCCTTTTATATTTTATCGATTTATTAGCGAATTTCCATAGGAAAAATGAGCTATTGCAGTGGCCCTTATGGTGAGACCCAAGGTCGGGAGTAGCAAATGAGCACCGATCATGGTCCCCAGAAAACGTTTTGGGGTGTCATTATATATATGTATATATGTGTTCGCACTCTAGCGGTCGCATTTTAAGTCCGATTTGGTCCAAATTTGGTACACGTGTTGGTTGTGTAAGTGGCTCGGACGAGTTCGTTAGGCAAAAAAATCCAACAACCGGAAGTAAGTTTTTTGACCGGAAGTAACTATTTTTTGAGATTTTTACTAAGAGAATGATTTTTTTTTAGAGTTTTTTCTAAAAATATAAATGTAAGATGTTATTCTGCACATTTTGTTTTTTTACGCGACCTTATAGCTCGCTTGGTTCCCCCAAAATCGATCAAAACGTGAAATACCATAGAAGTACCCGGTTCAAAGCCATGTGGTGGATTCTACCGTGGGGCTGCCGTGCGAAGCACGCAATCCTTTGTGTGTTGAAAATACCCCTAATACGAGGTTTGGCGTGCGAAGCACGCAATGCATTGTGTATTGAAGACAATCCCAATATGTGGAATGGCGTGCGAAGCACGCAATGCATTGTGTATTGAAGACAATCCCAATATGTGGAATGGCGTGCGAAGCACGCAATGCTTTGTGTATTGAAGACAATCCCAATATGTGGAATGGCGTGCGAAGCACGCAATGCATTGTGTATTGAAGACAATCCCAATATGTGGAACGGCGTGCGAAGCACGCAATGCATTGTGTATTGAAGACAATCCCAATATGCGGAATGGCGTGCGAAGCACGCAATGCTTTGTGTTATTTAAGATACTCCCAATATGCGGAATGGCGTGCGAACCATTTTGCAGCTATTCAGCACCGTCGTGAATAGACCTATTTCCCAAATTGTTGGTCGAAACCCTAAAATATCGGTCTATAAACTTAATTTTGGAAATTTGCTCAACTCACGTCAGCGGTTCAGCTGCGTGGTCGAATTATTCTTCTTTGCAATCAGCTGTTACATTAAACTTCTGCACGTGTGTGAAACATTGAAGAAGAAGAAATCAAAAACGCAAAGCGTATATCTGCTTGTGTATTTTGTTAGGGGTGTGTCGACGTTTCCACTTATATATTAGGGGTGTTTTTGATGAAGGGGTAGTGAATAAAAGGGGTTTAGAAGTATAATTTTATGGTTGTAAAATTAACATTGCATAAATTACCTCTTAACGTGTATCAACATTGCATACTTCACCCCTAAAAGTGTACCTGTATTGCATATATTACGCCTTGAATCTATACTAATACTGTAAATAGGTAAAATTTGTATGTAATCTCTGGAACTACAGAACCGATTGAAAAAAATGGTTTTACTAATAAAAAGCTACACTACCCCCGAGTATCATAATTCATAATAATTTAGTCGGGAAAAAATCTAGACTGATGAACCAACACATGTATCTGCATTTCATTACCGTAGCAACCAATTGAATAAAATAACAAATAAAACAGCTGTTTACTCCGACATTTCCATTAATAGCTGATTTCAACCTTTGAAGCAATTATTTCTATTTATAACTTTCACGTTTGGTTTTTATTAAAGTGTAGACCTGAGCCTTGCTGGCTAGAACCTTTATTATAGGGGAACTGATGTTATAAAATATACGAAATCATCTGATTTAACATTGTTTATCATGTTAGCTTTGGGGTTATTATTAATCCCACACCTTTATTATAAAGAAAACATGACATGATTATATGTATAGAAGGTTCCAACGGGGTTGGCGTGTGGAGCACGCAGGCGTTTCTCCTAATAATTAATATAATATGAAAATATATGCGAAGGTGACAAAGGTGTCTCATTTGCTGAACACGGAATTTTGTTTAAATTGTTTTCATTGTAAATTTTGGAAGAAGACTTTCGTCCTATTTTATTTCGTCGATTTCTTCTTCTTTTGCAATTAATTATTTCGAAATTAGGAATGCATGTCCGTTTCATCGGTAGCTTGACGTGACTAAATCCGTACAGCTATTGAGTTTAAGCCTTTGCATTTACCACTGCCTGTTACATTTCGTCGATTTCTTCTTCTTTTGCAATTAATTATTTCGAAATTAGGAATGCAATGTCCGTTTCATCGGTAGCTTGACGTGACTAAATCCGTACAGCTATTGAGTTTAAGCCTTTGCATTTACCACTGCCTGTTATATTTCGTCGATTTCTTCTTCTTTTGTAATTAATTATTTCGAAATTAGGAATGCAATGTCCGTTTCATCGGTAGCTTGACGTGACTAAATCCATACAGCTATTGAGTTTCAGCCTTTGCATTTACCACTGCCTGTTATATTTCGTCGATTTCTTTTTCGATCAGCTGTTACATTGAATTTCTGGTTTATATTAGTACGTGTGTAAAACAACGAAGAAGAAGACATCGTCGACGAAATCACTGTACTTGTGCATTAAACGTAACCGATTCGCCTCGGCTGTACCTTACAGACCGTATTATTTCGTCTCCCCCACGTGCAACCGACTGCTCCCAACGTTGAATAATAAACCATGTTGCGGGTATTTTAGTCCGCTTTCTAAATGGAATATTACAAGAAGGGTTTATCAATAAATTAAACCCGAAAACAAGGAATCTGAACCGAACGGATTAAGCGTAACTTTGATATCGATCGCGATTAAGCCGAGGATTCGGCGTGGATGCGCGAGTAAGGTTCCGTGCGGTTCGCCGGCGTTAAGCTCTGTTTTTAATTAAATGAGAGCAACAGCGGATTAAAAGGTGACATTAAAAGGGTTTCTAGCGAGTTTCTTCTCGGTAATCACTTTTAAAAGCATCTTGGAAAACTAACTTGGCTTTAACGGAGGATTAGGAAAGTCGCGGTCGTGTTGTTGGGTTTAACCCATTATTAATTGCGATGAGATTATTAGAGTCTATAAAATTACAGCTAACCCTATTTACGAGTTTGTTAGTTTATTTACTAGGTCTAGGAGTGTTAGGGTTGAGGAGACAAGACGATTAGACTTAAAATATACTTGTTAGCGAATTTCCATAGGAAAATGAGCTATTGCAGTGGCTCTTATTGTATGACCCAAAGTCGGGAGTAGCAAATGAGCACCGATCATGGTCCCTAGAACACGATTTTGGGTGTCATTAAAATTCATATATATATATATGTATATATGTGTTCGCACTCTAGCGGCCGCATTTTAAGTCCGATTTGGTTCAAATTTGGTACATATGTTGGTTGTCTACGTCGCTCGGACTAGTTCGTTAGACAAAAAAATCCAACAACCGGAAGCACGTTTTTTGACCGGAAGTAACTATTTTTTTAGATTTTTCCTCCGAGAATGAATTTTTTTAAAAGTGTTTTTCTAAAAACATAAATGTAGGATGATATTCTGCACATTTTATTTTTTTACGCGACCTTATAGCTCGCTTGGTTCCCCCAAAATCGATCAAAACGTAAAATACCATAAAAGTACCCGGTTCAAAGCCATGTGGTCGATTTTACCGTGGGGTTGGCGTGCGAAGCACGCAATGCATTGTGTATTGAAGATACTCCCAATACGGGGGTTGGCGTGCGAAGCACGCAATGCTTTCTGTGTTAAATAAACTCCCAATTTTCGGAATGGCGTGCGAAGCACGCAATGTTTTGAATATTGAAGACACTCCCAATATGCGGATTGGCGTGCGAAGCATTTTGCAGCTATTCAGCACCGTCGTGAGTAGACTTATTTCCCAAATTGTTTGTTGAAGCCCTAAAACATAGGCCTATAAATTTAATTTTGGAAATTTGCTCAACTCACATCAGCGGTCCAGCTGCGTGGTCGAATTATTTTTTTCTAAATTGGATACACACGTTTGTTTTCAAAATCGCTCGAACGAGTTCCTTAGCCAAAAAAATCCAACAACTGGACGCACGTTTTTTGACAGGAAGTAATTTTTTTAGAGATTTTCCGTTCAGAATTCAACTTTTTTGTGGTTGGTTTTATCTATAAAAAATATTTAGGCTATTATTCTGCAAGTTTTGTTTTTACACGACATTGTAGCCCACCTGTTTCTCCCAAAATGGATCACAATTACCGTAAAAGTACGTATTTTTTACCGGGAGAGCGTCTTCTGATCCGAGGATGACGGCAGGACGCGAGCGAAACGAAGCAGTCCATAATCGGAGACCCCAAGGTCGAGGGGGAAACTCACAAAATCAGCGAGCCGGTGCTGTAGGCTGAGGTGGAAACAAATTCTACTAACATATTTCGTACGCGCTATTCAGTGCCTTCGTGAGCAGACCAATTTCACATACTGTAGTTGGTTGAACGTCTAAAACATAGGCAATTAAGTTAATTTTAGAAATCAACTCACGTCAGCTATTCAGCTGCGTGGTCGAATTATTTTTATTCGACCAGTAGGTAGACTACTGGACTTTTTTTCTTCTAAATGTCATCGTCTACACGAGACCTGGATCCTCAGTAACTGACATGAAGAGACTTAACTGGTTTCTAGCCGTATAAAGGTGGAATTTCCTAGTTCCGCATTTTGTGCGCATCGCACGCACATTGCTCAGTCCGCACTGCGGAGTCTACTCAACAACAGGTAATAAAATGAGAGCGTGTTCCTACACCACTGCGCAATGCGCAACTGGATGACTCCTCTGAGAGAAGTCTAGTACGGAAACCAGCGCAAGCAGTTTTTTTGTGAACACAACTCCTCCTTTATTTCTGGACCAATTTTAAACGTGTGACGTGTCAAAAAAATTCGTCTCATTTCGTAGTTCTGCAATAAGGTTTTAGATGTCAAAAATTCTTATCCTTATTGGCGTGAGCTAATCTCAAAGGTCGGGTTTCCGCCACAACATTAACATGGAACGAATTTAAAAACCATTTATATACAAAACAGCTGTTTATAATAAGAAACAAACTAATCCAGCTGCT